>PVKE010009958.1:12554-43668 GCA_004027555.1 Craseonycteris thonglongyai | reverse complement strand
TTAATTAATAAAAAAGCTATCGCTTAAACAAAACAACTTATCGCCAACACAACACTAAAATACAGTATGCGAGACAGTCAACATCATGGACAAGACTGGCGAGATACAACAAGAGAAGATGCTAGGTGAGGCTGCGATGATGCGCAGACAATCACCTCACAGGGATAAAGCCACTCGTCCTCTCATGGGTCGATGTCGCCCCGGAAACCAATCACGCGCCTTTATGAGAGCCCGTGGGATGGACTCTGAGTCAGCTCATCTCTTTGTTTGACATGCAGGGATCCTTCTCTCTCGCGCATCCACATGAAACAACGCTCCTTTCCGCCATGTGGCTGCCGACATGGTTGTATGTTTTCATTTTTATTTTTTGATGAATATTTTGGGGAAACCCGCGAAGCACTGAAGCTGCAAAACGTGAAGCACGAAGTGGCGAGGGAACACTGTACTGCTCTGTTGTCAGATCTGTGCTAATGTCCGGAGGTGATAGGCCCTGCCGCCCACCCCACAAAGTTCACAGACTAGGGCACGAAACAGAGGGCTAGTGGGATGCTTGCGATTAAGTGGTGCAGGAATAAATAATGGGGATGACTCACAGAAATAAGATGAGAGAGAGGGTTCAGGAAATGCTTCCCCAAAAAGGCAATGCTTGAGCATAACTTCCAATAAATAAGAGTTCTAAAAAATAACAAAATGGTTTTAAGAATGCAAGTCGTTCAGTCTGGCTTTCAGGTGAAGGGAGGCAAGAGATGTGGTTGAAGGTAGACAGGTCTATGCCACCAAAAGACTTAGTTGTCATGCTAAGTTTAGATTTTGATCCAGAGAGCTGTGGAGAAATACTGAGAAATTTAAGAAGCGGGTTGGGTACCATGGTTGATTTCCATTTTTTTAATAAAGGATTTTGGTGGTTGTATTGAAAATAAATGGGAGAGGGAGGATCCACAGGATACCAGCTCCTAATCTTTGAAAAACTGTGATTTTGATCGAAATGCAAAACCGTGTCTGCTATATTCACATATCCGTGGTAACAGACACCAGCAGAGAGCAGAGAATTGAGTTATAAGTGTTGTTTTTTTATTATTTCTTCAAAATTTAGGTCTTTATAAATTTTTCATGCCAAGTTAGTGGGAAATAAAAAGAGTATCTTAACAGTTCACCCTAGGGAATTAATTCATTTTTTAATAACTTTTGCATTTCTCTTTCTTGAAGGTAGATGATCATAAAAATAAATCCATCATCTCCCCAGGAAAATTGGTTGGTCTCAATGTCTTCAGTTAGTTTTATGTAGGTGGCTATGATGAATACATTCCAGTTCTATTACCAAATGGAGACTTTTAAAATGGCTTTCAAGGTAAGGAATGGATGATTTTTACACTATACCTACTCATTTTTAAATTTGAGGAAAAAAATGTTTTAAAAGAGAATACTTCTAGTTCCAAAATCAGCAATATAGATGGCTTTGTAATCAGACTTGATCAAAATTTGGTTTTAATGGCAAGCATTCATTCTTTGTTATTCACTTCCAATCTATGTGCCAAGTGTTTAGCGTGTTTCAGTGAACAAAGCAAAGATCCCTGTACTCTTGAGTTTACATTCTAGTTGGGTAAAGGAGGGAACAGACAGTAGAAATTAAATATATTAAATAAATAAATTATATAATAGCATAAGGTGATAAATTCTATGGGACAAAAAAAGGAAAAGGAAAGTGTGGGTGATTTTTTTTATATAGAGTGCTTCTTAATATACAGTAAGTAAAGTAGACCTCATGAAGTCACAGTAAAAACCAAAACTCTTAACTTTGGAGAACTTGGTAGAAAATAAGAGCAATAGACTGCAGCCAACTACTCCATACCACCAATATATGGCCCACAGAAGCCACCAGAAGAGGAACGCCATACTTGGGCAAGCAGTCATATTGTCATAGTCTGCCTCCCTGTGTTTAAAAAGAAACGTACACTCAGACCTTTCCTCTAAAGGTGATCCATAGTAGACTAACAAAATAAAGACATGCTTTGAATTATTATAATAATGCATGCAGTGAAAATAAGCTATTTGATGGATCCTAGTTCTACAATGTTTGGTCAAGGAGCTGCTTCTTAGAGTTTCCTAAAGCCCTCCCCATAGCCAGCCTACTCTCTATCAGAAGTCAAGGAAGAGGGACCAGGATGCCACTCACGTTCCTGTCAGACATAAAAAGCCATTTCTGGCCTGACCTCATCCTTCTCTGCACCTTCACTGACTTCTGTCTAAACAGGAATGCAGAAGGGCACACACTTGAAATATATGAAAGCAGCACAGCTCATCCAACGTAATATAAGAACGGGTTTCAGTAAGATTGGTTCTATCTGCCAAGGCTCTCAAAAGAAATCTTTTCTTTGACTATGTAGTCAGTGCTGATTCTCAGAAGCGTGTGTTAAAGAATAGTTTCACACCTGCTAAGACACTATGCAAAACATAATAGAGAGCTTCACAATTTTTTTCACTGCAGGAGGTAATCTGAAATGGATTGTTTAAGGTCATAGCAAATCAATGAGTTATTAAAAACATTAAATTCAAGGAAAGGGATGAGTAAACTTACGGATGTGAAAGAAGCATACTTTTCACTCAATGAAAAAGAGTCTCTGTGGGGAGTCACCGGAACTTGCCATTCGTTATTCACAGACATGACGCTTACACAGCTACTCTGCATATAGCATCAAGAATAAGAGTTTGGACTCTGGAACCCAACTGCCTGGGTATGCACCTCAGTTGGGCCACCAGCAAGCTCCATGACCCTAGCTCATAATCTAACCACCCCGTTCCTCAGGGTGCCTCATCTGTACAACAGGATAAAGCAGCACTTCTATTGCTATGTAGTTCTGAGAGGAAGTTAATGGAAAGAGAACACAGATGAGCACCAGGCTTAGGGTGCTCACTGTGTTAGTAATGGGGTGGGGGTGGTAGTGGGAGGTGACACAGGCCAGTCAGACACTTGCTTCTTTTTCTCTGCTTCACAGACAGTGGCTAAGGGCACAGGTGCTGGAGTCAGGATGTCTGTAGATTCAGGTGTTGCCCCCGAGCACCTGTGTCACTTCTAGCCTTTACTTACACAATCTAAGGCTCTATTTTCTCCTCGGTGAAATGAAAATACCTTACCCGATAGGGCTCTTGTGAGTTCATCTGTTAAGTAAAATAATTATGTTAGGTACTCAACCCAGAAACCAGTACATGATAAACACTCAATAAATTCTATTATTAGTGCCCCATCCTGCTATCATTGGACTTGACATTTTCAAATTTATTTAAGTCCAGTACTGTGTGTGTGTGTGTGTGTGTGTGTGTGTGTGTGTGTGTGTGTGTGATTTTCTCCCTTCCATTTGGAACTTTTCTTCATGTCTTAATAATGACAACATAGAAAGTTTTCATCAAAACCTGTCATTTTCTCCTTAGTGTGTTAATGAGCCTGAGTTCTGACAGAAACACTAGGATTGCACTTGTCTGGAAGGACGTCAGCTGCCATAGCTCTTATTACAATGGAAAGCTGCAGCGGGTCTTGGAAATTGCTGCCTACCTCAGTCTTATGGATGTTCCAGGATCTTAGAAATCCTTAATTTTATCATTTGACTCCAAATTCTCCCTTTGTGTCTGCCTTTCCTTCATTATAAACTAGCATTTACTATATATTGCAAATTATAGACAATTATTACCAATCTACTATAAAGAACAGTTTGCAACCATACCATAAACACATGACTAAAAAAAGAAAGAAAGAAAGAAAGCTGATTACTATTGGCTCTAGAGAATGATACAGGATGACATTCTTAAAATATAGATTTGTGGACCCTACTCTAGAACAACTTATTCAAAACCTCTATGATAGGGTCTAGAAATTTGCATTTCAATAAGTTGCCCTAGATTTGAAAAACACTCAATTAATCATAACAAAGCAAATAGGGCTTTTATGAAGTGAGCCTTGTTTCTCTTGTAGAAGAGTTTAATAAGGCTTAATTATTAAATTCTGACGTCACTAACACAAATAGAAAAGTCCTAATTATTTTTCTTTAGAATCAGAATTAAATCACACACAGTAAAAGATGATCTGATTTAGGTTTTCACATTTCTATAAACATTCCTGATAGATAACTATAATCCAGAAGTTCTCATTCTAAAATAACAAATCCTTGCTGTTAATATAGCCCCCTTTTTCTTTTCTTCTTTTTCCTTTTTTTTTTTTTTTTTTTTTTTTTTTTTTTTTTTTTTTTTTTTTTTTTTTTTTTTTTTTTTTTTTTTTTTTTTTTTTTTTTGGTTTATCATGAGCCTTTGTTTTTCCTATAACCTTTAATGGTAATGAAGATACTGAGGTTATTTAGCTCTTTTCCAGATTAACTAACCTACATGTGCTAAGCAACAAGAGCATTGCTGTTTTATCTATCTTCATAAGAGGAATTCTCCCCTCCTCTGCAAAGTTGCATCTATTACAAAGCTGCAGGGTTCTCAGGGAGAGTCCTGGGTGAGTGTCCTGAAATCATACATACAATTGTGTGTATGCACCTATAGGCATTATCCTGAGAGAAGATCCATAGTTTTCATCAATGTTGAAAGATCTGTTACTTTCACTGACAGGCCTATTTAATCCTGATATAGAATTAAAAATTACTTTTTACTAGTGTCAACATGGGAACTCTATTATACCATCTATTTGTTCAATGTTCATTTATATAGGGATTATTACATACTTATTAGTCAGATGAATAGAGTAAATGTGAAATAATTCAGATTCATTAACGACACTGGAAAGATGTTATTTCAAACTGAAAGTGCCTTGCATGTCAGCACAGTTAGTTTCTTGCTAGTTAGGCTGACCAGACATGCTTTTTTAAGTGGGACAAAAAAAAAGTGGTACTGCCCCCATTTCAAATGGTACAAGGGGTCAGCCTACTGACATCTTGAATTTAGCCCAGTGAGGCTAGACTGACCATACGTACCATTTGAAATGGGACAGTACCATTGCTGTCTGTCCCATTTTAAATGGTATGTCTGGTCAAACTGTTGCTAGTTTAACTTTTCTCTTTTTTATAATTGCAGGATATTTTTCAAGCCAGAGTCCATGGGAAGGAGAGGGGAGATGAGTTTACTGCAATAATTTTTGTTTTATTAATTGTTAAATTTATTAGGTTGATATTTGTTGGTAAAAATTACATTGGTTCCAGTGTATAGTTCTACATTACATCATCTATATATTGCATGGTGTGTGCAACAATTTACATATTCTTTTACTGTCAAAAAAAAAAGGAGCCATCACATTTGGAACCTAGCCAGCCTTACTTTCCAGTATACATGTGGCTCAGAGCTCCAAAAGTCTTTATTATAACTATATCACATCAGGATATATGTATTTAATACCTGCTGTAAGTGCTATACTAAGCAAATTATATTTTATCTCCTATATTAGGAGTTAAATTATATAATATGGATTCTACAAATGTTTCCCACTGCAATTGCCTTTAAACTTGATGTGTTGACTGACAGAAAACATCTCTCTGTAAAATAAACACGTTTAACTATTTGTTTTTGCTAAATGTTTCTCTAAATAAAGCATTGGCATATTTTTAGCAAAAAAAAAACCCAAAAACAACAAAAAAAACCACATATTCCAGCAGTTCCTTATAACAAAAGCATTTCTTACCCATATAGAAGAGAAGTGGTTTAAAATGAACAGCTTCAGGCATTAATACATATTATAGTCTTTTAACAAAGTTGTTTTTAGTGCATGATTATAAAAACTAAAAATACCTAATGTCAGCATCCACAATTTTTGTTAAAGCTAATTTTTTTATAAAGCAAATAAAGTATTTCTGAGACAGTGTGGTAGAGGGTGGGGGTAGGGGGTAGAATCCAAAACCAAACCACTAGGCATTCGTTACACTGGCTAGTTTGTTATGTTATCTTACTCCTCTTAACCCACGAAGTAGTTATTTTTGTCCCCATTTTACAAGTGAAAAGATTTTCACTCAGTTAGGTTTGGGTTATCTAGCCATTATGTAGGAGACATTGTAATTGAACGCAGACCCACCTGACTTCATCCTCTGCTTACACTTTTGCTCTCAGCTGAGTACATGTCACCCTGCAAACAGCATGGAAAACCCTGCTGTTTACTTCAGCTACATGATTATTCAGTATAAAGTAGCTTTATTCACTACACCATTTTAGAGCTCTTTTTTTATTTATTTATTTTTTATGTGTAATGATAGATGGCAGTATTTGGAGGAAGAACAAAGATTAAGTCTAAGGAAGAAAATTACAATTTTCTTACAATGAGAAAATACTTGTGCATGCTGAGAATGTGTGCTTGTCAGTAAGAACAAAGTTGAAAAGTAAATTCTTGGACTTTCAAAACTGAACCCATTATTTTCACCATGAGGAATTATTCCATGCTTTTAGCTTCAGAAAATGTTTTGGAAATAAAATTCAATCTAGCCTATCTTTTATTATTTTCAAGACCCTATTTATGATTGATGTTCATATTGATTTGAAAGTTCTTCGTAAACAAACTCTAAGTGCTGAAGGAAATGAATAAAATTACAATAGATTTCAGTATCCCAAACAGTGGCATAAATTGTTTATTGAACTGCTCTTTCTGTTTATATTTATTTAATATTGGGATAGAAAAGACCTTTTTTCCTAGCTTTATTACAGTATAATTGACAAATAAAAAGAATATGTACTTAATGTGTACAATGTGATGATTTGCTGTACATATACATTGTGAAAAGAGTACCAAGATCAAGTTAACACATGTCAACTAACATTACCTTTTGTGTGTGTGTGGTGAGTATACTTAAGATCAACTTTCTCAGCAGATTTCAAGTATACAATACAATACAGTTAACTATACTCACATGCTGTGCATTAGATCCCCTGAACTTATTCACCTTTTAACTGAATATTGGACCCTTTGACCAATATCTCCCTATTTCTCTCCACCCTCCAGCTCCTGGCAACCACCATACTACTCTACTGTGAGTTCAGCATTTTTAAATTGCACATATAATTGAGACCAGATAGTATATAAGCGGGTGGGGCTCAAAAAATAAAATTTACTTATTTAAAATGTACATTTATTCTTACATATTTAAACTTCAGTCACTTTCAAAGTCCTATTGAGATACTTTTTGCACTGCTCAAAACAGTTTTTGAACTCATCAATTTTGATGCCTTTTAGTGCTTTTTTCATTTTTTGTTTCACCTCTTCCACATGGGCAAAACGTTTCCCTTTAAGGACTATTTTTATCCAGAGAAACAAAAAAACATCATTTGAGGCAAGATTGGGTGAGTAGGGAGGGAGGGGCACGGGGGTCATGACAGTTTTGGTCAAAAATTGCTGAACTCTCATAGGGGTGTGGGCAGGTACATTGTTCATGTAAATCACCCATCGTGAAATGGGCAATTGAAAGAGTCTCCAGAAAAATTTCACTGAAGCTGAACGCAGACTCTCATAGCAACGCCAGCTAGTCCATTGCCCCAGATGGGTTTCTGGAACACTCAGCTAGCAGGGGAAGCCTCTACTACAAGGGGCCTGCCCTCCAGAAGATAACTCTGGAATTTTTTGCCCCCCCTCCCATATATCTTACCTGGAAAAGATCTTTCTAAAGTTATGCACCAATGCAAAATTCCTGAGGAAAACAAAAGGATGAATGTGACAACATAACTATTATAAACTTCTCTACATAAAAATTAAAACCTCACCATAAGCAAAATTAAGTGGTAAATATTAACCTAGAGAAAGTATTTATGATACATCACAAATAGTTAATGGGTTCATTATTAAAGATGTCTTTCAAGTAAATGTTTAAAAGGATGAGTAGAGAAAAATAATACCTAATAAACAAATGAAAAGTTACAAATGACTAATAATTTTTAAAAGACTTTAAGCCCTAATTAAAACTAGCAAAGGTGTTTTATTATTTATTTCAATAGATAATAATCTCTTTCATTGTGGTGACTTTGAAGAAGCAGATGTCCTAGTTCACAGTGAGAAAGACAGAATTATGCAAGGTATCTATGACACTTGAGCACAGTCCAAAGCATCCATATCTTTTGCCCTAGTAGTTTTATTTCTATTAATTTATATGAAGCAAATAATAAGCAAATGCACAAAGCTATATTTACAATAATATTTATTATTTCTAATAGCAAAAGATAAGACTGAGTCAATTGTCCAATAATTGAAGGCTGATTAAATATATTATGACATAAGAGGATGTTATACCATCATTTAAGAGTAGTTAATGCTATGAGAAGAGAGTTAATGGTATTTATGCTATTCAAAATTTTGGTATACTCCTACATATTATATAGTTTAATGCAAGATACTACTTGTGTTTAAAATAAAATACAGCAAAGCATAGGGAAACATTACATATATAGCAAAATATTAATAGTTGACTACTCTGGAGTAGTGATATTGTATGTGGTTTTTATTTTTCTCTCTATGCTTTTTGGCTTTTTTTATCTTAAAATTGACATGATTACTTTGTTTTTAAAATGTTACATTAAAAATGAGAAAATGGGAAGCCGGGATGGCTCAGTGGGTTAGGTGCTCACTTTGTAGCCCCAGGGACTGAGGATCGAATCCCGGCCCCGGCTCGTGCTAACCCATATGCTGAACTGGGGAGTGTCCCCAGTTCAGTTCTCACCGGGGCAAGACCCCTGCCCAGCTCCTGCCCTGTGCAGCCCCAAGCCCACCTGTGGAATGAAACTATGTGGAAAACCGATGATGTGCAACTATGGAGACTGTTCTGGGCCCTCCCCCTTCTCTCTGTCTCTGTCTCTGTATCTCTCTCTCTGTCAAAAACAATAAATAAATCTTTAAAAAAAATGAGAAAATATCTGTCTCCCTGTTTTACCTATTTCTTCCATTTTTTATATAAAGTATTTTCCTTTTCCTCAAGGTTGTATTTTCACCATTCAAGTTCGCACTAAGAAGGATGGCCATTTCAGAAAGCTGAGCAACCCTGAAGGCTACCCCATTGCTGGGCGCAGTGTCGGCCAGTGTGACACTTCTCCTTGTAGTTTAATGACATGTGGCAATGGTGGGATGTGTATAGACAGTGGATCTACTGTTTAGTAAGTATGACATTAAGTAAAAGTGTCACAGGTTATTTGGATTCTACATGTTATGCCACTCACACAAACTAGGAGCACACATGACACTCATGGTATTTAAGAAAAAATTTTATGTAGACTTGCTACATGACCAGGGGACAAATAAAGGCAACTAGAGAAGGATCAGCACAGCATTGATGCCATCTTCTCAGTTCTTTAAAACAATGAAAATTAATCACTACACAGACAGAGGAAAGAGCCATGATAAAGACAGATATTTGCAAGTCATCTTGACATCCCTTTGAAGCATAGATATGTTGAGGAAAGAGAGATGATTTTGGATATACGTGCATATTAGAAAGGGCCTGGTTTTAAGAAATAGCTATAGAAAATGAATGGAAAAAAATAATCTGGATGATATTACATAGGGAAATATGCATGGTATTTTGTAATCTATTGAGTTGAAATTCTGGGAAGAGAGTTAGTGAAGAGTCAAGTCTAAATTAATACAAACAAAATATGAAAAGTCTTGATGTGTTCTGGGACGTCCAAAACGTTGTGTTTAGTAATAAGTTAAAAGTGCTAGCTGAATTTTATGAAAATTTTTGAAGAAAAAGAATGAATAATTTGACAAGCCCATGGAAGTACTAAGAACAAAGTCCATGGCTTGGGATGCCACCATCATAGAGCGCTGTTTTTTGGCATTAACTTTACCATTATGATTTCATCTCGACTCTGTTGCAAGTTTTAATAAAGTCTTTAGTTTGCTTTACAACTATGCATTTTAATTTGCTCTACAATTAGGCTTATTTAGAAACACAAATTTACCTTACTTTATCTAAAGAAATGTGGTTGTTCTTCAAGTGACTTACTAGGTATACAATATATATAGATATATATTTTTTTTTTTTAAGGAAATCTACCTCTCCTTATTTTTTAAAGATTTATTTTTATTGTTTTTGACAGAGAGAGCGAGAGATACAGAGACAGAGACAGAGACAGAGAGAAAGGGGAGGGCCCAGAACAGTCTCCATAGTTGTACATCATTGGTTTTTCCACATAGTTTCATTCCACAGTTGGGCAGGGCTGCACAGGGCAGGAACTAGGCCGGGGTCCCGCCCAAGTGAGAACTGAACTGGGGGAACTCCTCAGCTCAGCATATGGGTCCGCACCGGCCGGGGCCGGGATTCGATCCTCAGTCCCCAGGGCTGCAAAGTGAGCGCTTAACCCACTGAGCCATCCCGGCTTCCCTATAATATTTTTAATGTGATAATAAGTAAATGTATAATAATAAAGAATGTGAGAATAAAGAATGGGAAGTGGCAGTAAAAAGGTATATAAAGTTGGAGGTGCAGGTAGGAAATCCATCCCAACTCTTCATTATTCTATATGGAACAAAGGGCCTGTTTCAATTTAAGAGGCACACGTGTTTATCTTGAAATACATAGTGTCACGTATAGGTAGACACAATTATTTGCAGATTATTTTTATTAATATAGAAAATTTTCTTGACTTGTGATAATAAAAGTAATACCTTACAATTATACAGCACTCTGTGACTAACAAAGCATTTTTGCGTCATTATTTCCATTGCCCCTAGTTAAAACTTCCTAAACTAGGGCATATATCCTAGTCCTAATTTAATGGATGGGAAACTAAACCCCAGAGATTGTGAGTGCATCAAGAGGATGTTTGAGGGATTGGCTCAGCGGGTTCAGCATTTGTCTTGCAGCCCCAGGGTCTGGGTCCGAGAGTCAAATCCTAGCCCAAGCAGACCCATATGCTGAACTGGGGTATGCCCCCAGTTTGGTTCTCACCAGGGAGAGCTTCCTATGTGGGAAGGCCCCAGTTCAATTCTCACTGGGGCATGCTTCCCATGCAGAAGGTCCCCTGCAGGTGTGTTCCTCCCACGCAGGAGGCCCCTGGCCAGGTTCCTGCCCTGAGCACCTCGTGCCCACCTGTGGAGTGAAATTATATCAAAAACTAATGATGTACAACTATGGAGCTGGTTCTGGGCCCCTCCCTCTTCTCTCTGTCTCTGTCAAAAACAATAAAAATAAATCTTAAAAAAAGTAAAAAAAGAAAAGAGGATATACGAGCATCTTCTTAGTAGTACAGCAGGACCCACAACTAAATTATCCAGTTCCGGGGTCAAGATTCTCGGTAGAACCTAAATAGTAAGAAATGAATTTAAAAGCAGCTAACAATTTAGATAAAATGACAAAAGTATTAAGTAGCTCCTGATCTGCTTGATGTTATCTATTTATGCAGAATTTTTTTTTTTAATATTGACATTATCTTCAATTGGTATTTCATATTTTCTCCAAATTGGAAAGACCTTGCCACATAATACATCCCCTGGGGATTTCATCAATTGCTGCGTGGTGGAAAACTGTATCTCACAGAGAGCCTTGATTTGAAAAACAGATAGACTTGAGTAATAATGTACAATGGAAACCATCCCTCTCACAAGTTTTCTGACAGGATTCTAAAACCTTTCTTATCAAAACTGTGACCAATGTCTGGGACTCTACTATTAACAGAACAGCAGACTATTTATTGTATCAACTACATATGAAGCATTACTATAGAATTAGAAATAGCTCTTGTTATATAATGGCATGAAAATTATGGCTCCCTGAACTTAAAAGACGTGAATTTTGTGGTATGTAAATTATACCTTAATAAAGCTGTTTAGAATATTAAGAATCCCACTAATGGACATCTAGCTTCCCTATCAGCAGAAGTTTAAGAATTTTCCTTTTGACGGTTTTGTATCTCTGATCTAATCGCAATGATAAGAATCCCTTGTTTAAATAAAAAAGATGTGTTCTTTGTAATCTACTTTTCAATAGTATTTAAGAAGTTTTTGTCTATTGATATCCTAATTCCAGGCTCTCAATTTTATATGGTTCTGTACTTCTATTTTGACCTGAAGCAGAGTAATATTATACCAAATTTCCAGGTAACATTATAGGCAGCTCAAAACTAAAGTTCCAGCTTTTGTTGAAAAATAACTAACACGTGATAAAATATTTTTCTAAATGCTCAAGAAGGAAGTCCCAACCCAGAAGCATAGATTTAATGGTATTTGGAATCAATTTTAAAAACAAAAATCTCTAAGTTGGTCAAAATATCTTACTAGCTTAATGGTATAAATTAACAAAAGAAGACAAAATACACAGAATGCTCACTTGAGCCCTGCTCCTCACAGCTGAGGGTAGAAGACACTGTTTGGTACGTAAGGGGAACATTTGCACCCAGTAAGGAAGGGGCTTCATAAGGCTTGGGCCCTGTGCTGGCTTCCTATCAACTGCTTAACAGCCTTGCTTTCCTGCTTCAAGTACATCAGCAAATACAGATCAAATGAGAGTATAATAAGGTGGAGTTCATGTAAGGCCTTTATTCTCTGGGGATGAGCTCTGATGCAAGAGAGAAACAGTAAACTATTCCTGTTAGTCTGTAGCCTAGGTTTAAAAAAACAAAACAAATAACTTAGCCCTATGTGTACATTTGTTGTTTTTAAGCAAATTTGACTTCATTTCAGTTGTACTTTGCCTGACTTTAAAGGGACATTTTGACGGTGATCAAAGGTGATTTGCAAATAGAGGTGTCTTTATTTAAGAAAAGGGTAGTGTAGAAAAACCAAAACTTACAAAAACAAGTTAGATGTAAAAATGAGTAGCACAGACAGTAAGTACAACAGAGTTCAGAGAGAGTAGATAAAAAGTGTGAAATGTGTCAGAGATTTATACTTAGTTTATAAATGAGGCTTGTGACATAAATCTACCAGTGAGCACAAGATCTCACTGGTGCAGTTTTCTAATTATTTTTTGGCTCAAAGATGCCTTTGAGATCAGTTGCAAGTCCAAAGATCTTTCCAAGATTAATGCAGATTCCAGAAGGAAAATGTGTGTTCTCAAAGCCTTTTTTTGCTTCTATAACAGACACTATATCACATATGCCTAAAAATGGCAATTGCTTTAATGTTTACTGAACAAAGTCATTCACGCCTTGAGCTAGATTAGACTATTTACATCGCAGGGGGAGAGGGACAGGCGCAGATATGGAATAGAAAGGTTTATGGCATGGCCATCTGAACAACTTCCAAGCTGTGTTTTCCTCATCCCCTCACCACAGTAAATACATGGCCACTCTACCCCCTCTCTGTCTTCTTGTTACTGTTTGATTTTTCTCCAGCTCACTCTCTAGGTTAGAACAAACCTAATTTCCTTCTCCATCTCTGGCAAAGCAATTTAGCTACAGTATCTTCTTTTTAATCTAGCTTCGAGTTCACATCAATGCTACTAGAGTCCACCATCTACTCCAAGCAGCTCATCTAAATAATTTACCCCGATCAGCTCCCTCTCTAAAAGAAACTGAGTCCGGCTGTTAGCATAAGAGAATGTTGAGCCCTTTAACCTGGAAAACAGAATCGTTCAGCTGGAGTCCCACAGACAAGTGCCAGTACTTTTATTACTATGTATGGAGTAATTTCATCTCATCCTTCTTATACTCTCTGAGGTATCACCAAAGAGTTTGGTGAGTGACCTCACCAGGAAAGAAAGGAAAGCCATGGGGAAACATCAGCAAGTGGAGTGGTTAGAGCAACCCTTTTTTGTAAGCATGCTGCCTCTTGACATGCCATCACATTCCAATCTACAGTAAGATTCATTTGTTTTAGCATTTGTTTGTATATTCCTGTGGCTTAACTTTTGAGCATGTCACTTGACATCCAATAAATTTTGGCAGATAAAATGATATCCACAATATCACACTTACATCATTCTCCCAACTTGTTACTCAAATGGAACTAAATCATAAAGAAAAGCCATTTGACACGAATGAACTCATCCAATACAACAGATGTTCTAAGGAGAAGAGTCAAATGTTTCCCTTTTCCTTTAAATAGCAGAGAAGTTACATATGCAGAAGTAGAGTCCTTTATGATGTGATCATCTATTGCTAAGTAACACACATTTATTTTATTATTCACATGACTTTGTTAATTCCATCACATAGATTTCAAGTTAAGTACTATACCTGGGCTTTCGCTTGTTGTACATAGAAAACCCACCAATCTGTAACCATAACTTTCTTACAGAACCCGTTCAAGGAAATTTTTCACCAAGAACTTTCTCTTTCTGCTCTCATCTCATGATGATGATTGTAATACTTTGCTCTCATTAACCCCAATACATATGAAAGTATCTTATGCAAAGCAATAAGAATCTATATTTGATAGGTAAACTGAAAGGAGGTTAAGCAGAGGTCATATTTTTCCAAGGCACAGTTTCTCATCTGCACACTGAGGATCAATAATTGTAGAGTTATTTTGGGAATTAAATGAGTTACTACATATAAAGTACTTAAAACAGTACCCAGCACTAAGATGAAATCCTAATAAATTTTGAATATTATATTTTACATATGTCATGTATATTTCAAGCAAATATATTACAAATAAATTACCATAAAGTCTTTGGTAAAGGGGCAAAACTGTTTTCTGTTTTGTATTCACCTGGTAGCACAGTGGAGTGTGCACCACACTCCTTGTTTAGTAAATATATAGTAAGCAAGTGAATGACGCTCAAGTGATATTCAAACAAAGACTATTAAACCTTCTATTATCTCATTTTCAGTTATTTTTTTATATATCCATGTTCATCCTAAACTCTAGAAGGCTTAGAATTGATTAATTACAAGAAAATTAAATTCTTTATCTATTATAATGAGGAAAATTAATCCATGGATGTTTTTGAGCTATAAAATTAACAATAACAACAAAACAGTGTATCTGCAACTTAGGAATTTAAATCCATTTCAAGTGCACAGATGTAAAATAATTAACTATATTACTCCAATCCTCAACTCTCAATTGCCATCATGACCAGCTATTACTCATATTTCTAAAGTGCGTGACATTTTCTTCTGTGTTCTCTCTCCATGTGTAGGGACAGAAGAATACACAAATTGTTCTTTATATATTATATTAACAACTGATGATAGCTAACATTTTTTTTTAAAGAAATAGTTGATGTTAATATTTATTTATTTATTGTTTTTTGACAGAGAGAGAGAGAGATAGAGAGACAGAGAGAGAACTGAACTGGGGGAGCTCCCAGTTCAGCACATGGGTCCGCACGGGCCGAGGTCTGGATTCGATCCTCGGTCCCCGGTGCTGCAAAGTGAGCGTTCAACCGACTGAGCCATTTCAGCTTCCCCTAACGATATATAGAATGATCCTGTTTTGTTTTGTTTTTGATTGTTTTTTTGTTTTTTGTTTTTTTGACAGAGACAGAGAGAGATACAGAGACAGAGAGAGAACTGAACTGGGGGAGCTCCCAGTTCAGCACATGGTTCCGCGCGGGCCGGGGCCTGGATTCGATCCTCGGTCCCCGGTGCTGCAAAGTGAGCACTTAACCCACTGAGCCATCCCAGCTTCCCCAATAGCTAACATTTTTTAATGAACACGAGATTTGAAAATAGTTCTATATATAGTGTCAATGATTTTTCAGTATTTTTTCCGTGTTCTTAGTTGTTATATATTAAATACTTCAGCCCTTTGCCTACTATACTGCTTAATTCATCAAATAAATAAATAAATAAATAAATAAATAAATAAATAAAGCCCTCTTTTCACTTGCTCTCACCTCCAACTCAGTGTAGCTAAAAGTGGATTTTTATATTTTCCCTTTAAACCATATTCCTCTCTGAATACCGTATTTCCACTAATGGCAGCATATTTTTTCACTCATTTACCCTTGAAACCCCCAAAGATTTCCATCAGATTGAGAGACAGGGTGGCAGTTAAATGTGTGCACTCCCTAAATTAGTCATGTAATTTACTTAATTTCTCTGTTCTTTAAGCTCGTTCTTGCAAAATGAAGTTTCTGTAGTACCCTCCTAATAGGGTCATAAGGAGGATTTAATGACTTTGTACATTTAAAATTCTCAGAAAAGTGCCTGGAATATGGTAAGCCACAGTAGATGTTCATCACAACTATAATTTTTCCTCTTTCATGCCAACACACTTACCAAATGCCTCCAGGTCTATGTCAGCCTTCCATCTTCAAAGCCATTTCCCTATCCAAGCCACTTTGCATTCATCTACATCCTTATCTTAGTCATGGCTCACTCATTCATTTATTTATTCCCCAAATATTCGTTGAAAAATTATAATATGCCAGGAACTATTTTAGCCCTGGGACTATAATAGAGAATAAAGCAGGCCTAATCTCTGCTACCTTGGAATGAATTAGCTTTTCACACGGAATTAATGATTTAATGCAGGGGTAGTAAACTATGTCCTGTGGGCCAAATCTGGCCCACCACCTATTTTTGTAAATAGTTTTATCAGGACACAGCCATACACATTCACTTGTGGATTGTCTGTGGCTGCTTTCAATAATGGCAGAGTTGAGCTATTGCAAAACTGTCTTTATGGCCCATAAAGCAAACTATATACTGCCAAAGTTTGTCATTCCCTGTTCTGGTGGCAAGATATAATAAGATCCCACTAAAATTAAACTTATATCACTAGAGAGTTTATTGTTATCACAGAGTCATCCCACCCATATGTAGCAGATTATTATTTTTAAAATATATCTCATCATCCATGTCATTTCCAGTACATATGTCACTAAAAGATGAACAATCTCAGCCTGTTATTCAAAACCCTTGAGTTGTAGTCTCCTTTTCCAGCCTAATATTCTACTGCTCCTACCCCACAATGCATTCATTCATGTAGGCAAATCTCACTCAAGAACCTTCCCTGAATTCATTAAAATTGCTTAGGCATCCTTTCTATGGGCTTCTATAGTACCCATTTTAGCACTTGTCACATTCTATTAACATTGTCGGCTTACTAATCTGTTCCCCTGCCCCACCCCTCCACCTCACCCAACACACACACACAAAACAGCAAGTGCCTGAGGCCAGGAATGGGACCATATGTGTGTTGTGGGATGCTTAGTGCTAAGCACAGTTCCAGACACCTAGCATGTAAAAAACTTATTCTTTAAATGAATGAATATTTACCATATTTTTCTCTCCATAGGATGCACTTATTTCCCCCAAAAGTGGGCGGAAATGTCTGTGCATCTTAGGGAGCAAATATTGCATCATAGAGCATAGCATGTATTACCTGACCTGTCAGTGGTAGTGACAGCTGTTAGAAGAGGAAGTGGTAGGCCCACGAAAACCCCCTGGGGACCCTTAAATGTCCCACTTTACTGCTGAATCTCAGGGCATCTGGTCAGTTGCTGTCTGCCTCTGCCCATCACCTGGGACCTGGGAGAGTGCAGAGAGCTGCCTGACACTCCCAGCTACAATCGCTGACCTGTCAAATCAGCTAAGGCTAATAACGGGTATGAGTGCACTTTGCCAACTGCCAACAGTCTTTAGTACTGGGTGGGGTCTGTGCCAGTAGAACCGCCTCCACTGCCAACCATCTGTCAAGGGAGAAGTGGGGGGAAGTGGAGCTTTTGGAAGGTTAGAGGTACTTTTTAATTCCTTAGTTCCTATTCTGTCAGGCCCTGGTCTCACACCATCTCAGTGCTAGTCTGTGGTTCCAGAAAAATGGTCAGTTTGTGCAGGAGACTGAGGTGGCTGGTGATGTGTAGGACAGAGAGGCTGTCGGTGCATGTTGGAGGGAGTAGTGCGCTGTTGGAAGGATCAGTAGGTGGGCACAGGCTTTCCTTTAACTACCCCACGTGCCTACTCTGGCCTGTACCTGCTTGCCATGCATGAGTGATTTCCCTCCTGCAGACTCCATCCTGGAGGGTTTCTGAAAAAACCTGCTTCATTAGTCTTTGACCTGTTTAGAGCACATATTAGTGAAACTACAAAAAAAAGAGCTTTAAAGAAATGAAGACTCATCTGGCTGTAATTCCTGGGGGTCTTACCAGCCAGTTGCAACCTCTCCATGTTTCCATCAACAAACCATTTAAAGTCTTTATGCAAGAAGAGTGGAACAAATGGATGGCTGCTGGTAATCATGATCTGACATCTACTGGATGAGTGAGGAGGCCCACTGTCACTAAGTTTGTGAATGGGTTAACACATCATGGCACTCAGTAAAGGACGAAACCATTGCACGGTCATTCAAAAAACGTGGTATTAGCAATGCCTTAGATGGCACTGAAGATAGTATCATATATGAAGATAATAAAGAAAGTGGTATCAGTGATTGTGAGCAACTGAGCTTCATAAATTCTGACACTAGTGATGATGAGTTCTTAGGGTTTCCAGAAAACTAGAAAAGTGCTTGAACCTTAAAGTCTCTCTTCATTTGTCAATGACAGTGATGATGGTTCTTAATACCGCTGTTGACTTTACATGGTTGAAATATTATTCAGCTATATTTTATGAAATATATTAGTACACCATTTGTTTCAGAATATTTTTTTCTTGTTTTCCTCCTCTAAACCTAGGTGCGTCTATGGTCAGGTGCATCTTATAATGTGAAAAATACGGTACCTTTCTTTTTTCTTTTCTACTTTTTCCACTATATGGACACCAAACCTTACTCACATTCCTCTCCAAAACCTACTCTTCCTCAGGGCAGGCTAGTATATATGTGTTTAAAGAAGAAATGTTAGTGAATTAATTTCAAGGGTTAGAAAAGTATCAGTACCCAAAGTGGAGAATAACAATTTAAAACTTTTTATTATCTACATTTTTCAGAATGCTAAAAATGTAAGAGAGGAAAGAAAAAACGATTGACCTTGCACAAAATTATCCTGATGAAAAATCTTTTTTTCTTTTTTTTAATACAGCACTATCTACATTTTATTACAGTAATTTGGTAGATATCTTGTGGCCGCTTCCAGTGCTTTTCAACCTTTTTCCTGCCATGGAAGAAATAGAAAATGATATTTATAAAGCAAAATGAAGAGAAAAAGCTTCTCTCAGCCTCTGCCACTTGCCAGTTACACTAGAAACTGGGGAAGTTAATGTCCTCACACACCTGTAACACAATCAAGCACAGGGGTTGAGAAGCTGTCATGTAATTGCAGATACGGAGTCAACTGTAATGGGAAATAAAGTTAGCAAGGTTAAATCTATGTGGAATGTCTATCAATTTGCATGCCTGTATATCTATCATGTGATATTGACATTCATGTTAATTTCTAAGCTACTACAAAATTCAAGGTGTCTTGTAAATTGCCAAAGTTTAAATATTATTTAGTATGATTCTAATGCTAAGTATGTTTACTGTGTTTTAATTACAAGCATAGTGTAAAGTTGCATTTTTGAGGGTGAGTTGGATAGTGAGGTGTATGGGTATGAAAAATTAAAGTCAGTAAATAAAACCAAAAAAATTTTATAGAGTCAAAATTACCCTTGAAAATTGTTTAAATTGCTCATAAGGTCCATTAAGCATGGTTTTATAAGAAAATCTCTTAAAATATAATGTAAGAAGGTAGAATATGGTATTTGAGAGGAATTCTTTTAATCTTTTCTCAAATAGCTAAATACTTCAGACCTAAAAATGCTGAGAGGAATCATATGAGGATTTATTTTATTTAAGATGTTATTTTTCAAGTAAGTTTGTAGTATCTGTAATGAAGTAGACTTAATGTGATTTAAGCTGTATTTAATATAAAAATAAATATTTTACTTTCCATGTCTGTCTATAAGGCAATGAAATTTACCTTTGTCCTTTGCTTTGTTTCTTTAAGTAGATAAAAATAAACCACTAGATGGTGCAATCATCCTAGTAAAAGTAATGGTATTAGGGTTTGTTTTTTTTATATATATTAAAAAATCTTTAATAAGGATTACTATAATTCTATTTATTTTATGTAAGTGGTAAGATGGTCTATCTTGTATAAAAAGTCTTTGCATATTTTATGTTCTTTTTGCTTTTCAAACAATAATCAAAATCATTATATAATTTTGTAGCAGGTTAATACTGTATTTTGTTTTTCTCTAGTTTAGAGAACCTTATACAAGTCTTAAAACCTTTTTTTTTTCTTTTGCATAACTATTAACTTAGATACAATAAGCATATTTATTTTCTCTCATCATGACCCACATAAACATCCTATTTGATGAAACGGCAATATCCTCAGAGAATTTTGTGATTTTTACCATTTTGTGTGTGTGCCTATGCCTCTATCTAAAGATAAAATCCAGATAGATGAGATCATTTGTTTTAAGTTTGTCTTAGAACCAAAGTCTAACAGTCTGTTGCTGAGCATGTGGTATGATGGTACTCCCTATGCTGCCTTCTGGCTTGGCTAGCACTGCTCTATGCCACTCACTAGGTCCCCCGTATGTGCAGCCTAGAGAGGTTTGATCCTCATCTCAGCTGGGGCAGGAACTCACACCTTAAACATCCTCTGCCCACCCTATATGATCTAAGATAATGCAAGGCAAATGGTAATACTAAAAAAAAAAAATGAATTGTGGTGAAGCATAAATTGGATTAGACTGCTAAATACTAGCAGAATATGTAGGAATTTGAAATTAGTATGTCCCAGACAAATATGTGTAGGCAGATACTAAATCATTTTTATTTTAATAAATAATTATTGGATCAAAAAAGAACAAGAAGCCGATAAAAATGTTCCATACTTTCAGTTATATACACCTATTATTTCAGGAACATTCTCTCAATCATGGATGATGGGAATGTAAATTGATACAATTATTTTGGTGGGAAAGTTGGAATATGTATCCAAAGCCTAGAGTTCAAGATGGTATTTGAATCTATCCAAAGGAAATGGTTACAGAAGTGCACAAAGATTTAGCTAATAGAGTTTTGTCACAGTGTTGTCTGTAGAAAGAGAAAAATAAAAAACATAAAATATCTCACAAGTGACAAGAATAAAGTATATTTTATCCATTCAGTAAAATAATATTCAACCATTAAATATGAATTTATGAAAGAGAAGTTCACAAATATAAAAGATATTTCTAAATATGATATATTTTTAAGTTATTTATAGGGACTTCTGTTTGTGGATCTACATCAAATTATTATTCCTTAACAATCTTCCCAAAAGAAAATATTCAAATCTGAATAAAGTTATATATATATATATATATGTATATATATATATATATACATATGTATATATATATATATGTATATATATATATATATATCACTGTTACCTGAAGCAAAAACAGTACATTTATAGAGCTCAACAAAAATGAAAGCCAGACACTATAAAATGAGCATCAGGGGAAGCCAGGATGGCTCACTGCTTTGAGCACTCACATTGCAGCCCCAAGGTCTGAGGATTGAGTCCCTGTCCTGGTCCCAACCCTGTCCCATGTGGACCCACATGCTGAACTGGGTATACTTTCCACCCCAGTTTGGTTTCTGCCAGGCATGCCTCCCATGTGGGAGGCCCCCTGCTGGGTCCCCACCATGCATGGCCTCGCACTTGCCTGTGGAATGAAACTATGTCAAAAACTGACAACGTACAACTATGGAGACTGTTTGGGCCCTCCCCCTTCTCTCTGTGTGTGTGTGTGTGTGTGTGTGTGTGTGTGTGTGTGTGTGTGTGTGTGTGTGTGTAGGACAGTGAAATAGATCTTTGGATAAATAAATAAACAAATAAATAAGTAAATAAATAAAATGAGCATCAAAGTTAGCTTTAGCCCTGAGTTCTTGCTAAAACCTGGAGACTGTGAATTTACCCTTTGAAGACTGCATAGGTCACAATGGACCAGACTTAAAGGCCTGGGATGAGAGATCCAACAGAAGACTCCTCACAGGCCTGGGACTTCTCAGAGCTACACCTTTGGTGTAAGAATAAACAAAGAATAAGCCTCATTGTACCCAAGGAGGAAACAAGGAAATTTGTCTACTTTGACCTGGGGACTAATTAACAGGAAAAGACATGAAAGAGCAAAGGGCTAATAACTTGTAACTTGCCATCATAGATATCAAGACCTCTTTTAAGTCAGAGAAATTAAGACAGTGTGATATTGGCACAAGTTTAGAGCAAGAGACTAATGAACAGGAAGAAGAAGCACAGGACTATGAATAAATAAATATGGATCATCAGTGGAAAAGAATGAACTATTCAGTAAAGAGTGCAAGGACTGTTAGCTATCCATATGGAAAATTGTAACTTGATCTGTATCCCATATCAAACACAAAAAGTCATTTCAGATGTATTAAGACTTAAGGGGGAAAGAAAAAAACTACAAACGTTTTAGGGGACAACATAAAATATCTTTCCAGCTTTGGTATATGGAAAGACTTCTCAAATAAGTCACAAAAATGCAAACCATAAAAGAAAATATTAAAATTCCATCAATACACAAAAATATAAACTCTGCTCATCAAGTTATATAGCACTGATAATTAATGCAACAGAAGATAACAGAATATTCAGTTTTGCTTGTTTTTAGACTTTATATAAATGTAATGATATGTACATATTCTTCAGGTACTGCCTTTCCCTCAGGACTATGTTTTTGGGATTTGCCATGTTGATACGTGTAGCTAAGGATTTTGTGGTTTTGGGTCTTAATTATGTTGTTAATCCATTTCCAGGTAATTTTTGTGAGCAGTGTAAGATAGTGATCTGGTTTTATTCTTTTACATGTGAATATCCAATTTTCCCAGCATTTTTAATGTTTAAATTTGCTTAAAGAAAGTAGTGGAAAAATACATGTTAAATACTAAAAAAAGGTCAGCTTTGTTGTGATCAGAGGTTACAAGGGATGATTTTTATTTTTTATTTTTTGGTTTAATCTGTTTTTTGTTTTGTTTTTGTTTGTTTTGTTGTTGTTAGATTTGTTTTTATTGTTTGAGAGAAGGTAAGAGAGAGCGAGAGAGAAGGAGGAAGGGCTCAGAGCAGTATCTATAGTTCTACATCACTAGTTTTTGACATAGTGTCATTCTACACAGGCAGATGTGGGGCTGTGTGGGGTGGAACCCAACCGGGGTTCTCCCACATGGGAGGCAAGACCGTTCGCCACACTGACCAGGGCTGGGATTCAATTCCCGGACCTCACAGTGGCAAGGCAAACGTTCAACCTGCTGAGTTATCCTGGCATCCCCTAATCTGTTTTATAAAGCTATTACTTATTATTTCAATAAAATGATAAAAGTCGTCAATGTTTGCACAGTGTTTATTGTCCTCTACATGGCACATAATGTATCATACAGATCATTCCACCTAAAAGAAACTATATGAGCCGGCTTTAACCTTTAGAATCTGAGGATCCTTCCAGGCTAAAGAAGAAAACAGGGGATGCCAGGATAGCTCAGCGGGTTTAGCACATGCCCTGCAACCACGAGGTCTGGGGTTCAAATCCCAGCCCCAGCCCATACAAACCCAGCCCATACAAAGCCCATACAAAGGTCAGCACAACTGGTAACCCCCAGGATGGCAGTGAAGGTTCTCATTTCCCATGAGGGAGGCTCCCAGTTTGGTTCCCGCCCCACATCCACCTGTGTGGAATGAAACTATGTCACAACTAATGATGTACAACTATGGAAACTGCTCTGGGCCTCCCCCCTTCTCTTCTCTCTCTCTCTCTCTCTCTCTCTCCCTCCCTCCCTCTCTTTCTCACTCTCTCTCTCACCTTCTCTCAAAACAATAAAATAAATCTTCCACCCAAAAAGGAAGAAAACAATTTAGGAAGTAAGTGCCCCAAAGTCAAATATCAATAATTAAAAACAAACAAACAAAAAACAGAATAAAAGATATTTGTTTTCTATCTGCCTTATCTTGACTTGCCTACATTAGAAATAATATTATTGGTGATGCTTTTTAAGAATCTCAGTAGAGATGTTAATGTCATCTATAACTACAGTTTACCGATAAGTAAAGGCTACTGCAATGAACCGAGAGCAAGTAAGTGTGACCCAGGATTCATGGATGTATTCATAAAGTAAAATTTACTTAGGGTTCTTGCTCTTTTTTGTTGTTGTTATTGTTAAATTCATTGGGGTGACATTGCTTAGTAAAAATTATATAGGCTCCAGGTGTACAATTCTATAATGTTTCACCTATGTGTTCACTACCCAGTCTTACTCTTTCTTTTTAAACCAACCTAGGAAGAATTTTCATTTTCTTAGTCCTCAGTTAAAACATGGAGAGGTCTATTCAATTTTCTGCTTTGACTTGATTAATAGACATTTTAATTCACAAATATATTCTCAATTCATTTATTCAAAAAGTCCACTTCAAAACACTAACAACACTCCACTCTTTAAGACTGTTGCCTAAATCCAGCCAGGGTTTACGCGACATGAATAGATGGTCTTGGAAGGAAATGGGATCAGATACTGCTGTCTTTCTCCAGTCTAGTGGTTTCTGACTGCACCCCACACCACATCCTGCTGCCTGATGGTTTAGTGTTCTCTGGGCCTTGTGGGGATTTCAGCTGTTTGTTGTATGTGCCCTTAGTTAAGGTTGCCGAACTTTTTTTTGAGGGGGGGGGGGGGGAGGAGCGATACAGGACACTCAGGTAAACATGAATTCCAGATAAACAAATAATTTTTTAGTACATCTCAAACATTGCTTATCTGAAATTCAAATATTGCATGGGACATACTTATACTAAAAACTTATTTATTGTTCATTACCTGACATTTAAATCTTATTATTGCCCTCCATTTAATCCGGCAACTCTACCTTTTAAAGATTTATTTTATTGTTTTGAGAGAAAGTGAGAGTAAGAGAGAGAGAGAGAAGGGGGAGAGCCCAGAGCAGTCTCCACAGTTGTACATCATTAGTTGTAACATGGTTTCATTCCACACAGGTGGATGTGGGGCCACGTGGGACAGGAAAAAAATTGGGGATCTCCCTCATGGGAAGTGAGAATGTTCACCACTGTCCTGGCCGTTACCAGTTGCACCACAGTTCAGCATGTGGTTTTTGCTGCAGTTCAGCATGTGCGTTTTGCATGGGCTGGGGCCGAGATTTGATCCCCAGACCTTGCAGTTGGTTGCAAGGCCAGCGCTCAGCCTGCTGAGCTATCCCAGCATCCCATCTGTACCTTTAGTGGGCCCATCTGCTGGGCTCCCTGCAGAGCTCCTCCCAACATCACTCTACCAACCAAGACAAGGTCTCTTTTCAAACCAGAGGCTCCCCTCTCCCCGTCAGATTCTGTCCCAGTCATTAACTGACTGCCTCTTCTCATGAGGTCTCTTCAGCTACTTGGGTACCTTCTGGGCAAAATCCTTTCTTTTTTACCCAAGCTGATCCTAAATCAAAGGGTCAAAACCCACCTCTGGGAATTGCTATGCAGTTTCTTCTGCAGCCCCAGAAGCTGGGCTTGGGTGTTCATCAATGTCACAAAACATGTATCAAGGTGAATTTCTTTTTTCAAGGCTTGAGGTTAGGAGGCAGCAACTCGGTTCTCCCTTGGTGATGGTATGAGCATGGGGAGAGGGTCTGCCAGTGCTCTTTTGTCCAAAGGAATGATTCTTGTAAAATTCTCTTCCAATCTCCACGTACTGAATCTTTTTTAACCCTTGATGTAGAGTCCAGTAATTTCTTAACCAGTTATTAGGTCTTTTCTTTGACAATTTGAACCCTGATTATTTGAATCACAATTTGCTTTGATATACAAAATTTTTTCTATTTTGGAACCTCAGTCAAAATTGCCAAGTTAACACCGGGATGATACACAAGTGCGTTTCTATCTTTGTTGTCTTCTTTCTCATCCTATAGCTGTGACTGCCCTACTGGGTGGAAAGGAGCCTTCTGCACTGAGACAGTTTCCATCTGTGACCCTGAACATGACCCTCCACACCAGTGTAGCCAAGGAGCAGCCTGTGTCTCACTGCCACATGGATACACCTGTTTCTGTCCTCTGGGAACCACTGGAATCTACTTGTGAACGGGGTGAGGCAGAATTTCAACTATGATGTCCACAAATTTAACTAAGTCAGTTTCTTTGGGAAAATTAAAATGAAATATATGTGATAATAAAGAACTCTACTCCCTTTTCTCCCCAGTATATGTGACACTGTATTTCACAGAAAAGATGGTAGTCAAAGTTCGGTAGTTCAAAAACGCAGCTTTATTTTCAGAATTGTTTCAAAGTATTCACTTTAAACTCCCTGTGTATTTAGCCTAGAAGATGTTCTAGATGTGTTATGATGATGCAGTCTTATCAAGTGAGCTTGGGTTCATAATTCAATCCCAGAACAAGGTCCCATCTTTGAGCTTCTCCTTTCTGTACCTTCCATTTGACTCAAGACTCACAAGGGCGACACTTCAGCTCCAATACAAAAGAAGAGAAATCTGAAAGTTAAAGTGGCCCCAAGTCCAATAGGGATAAGCAGTAGCTTTCAATTTTCTAGGACTTATCTGCTTTACTGTCCTTCCCTCTACCTTATGATTGACAATATCCTGACCACTGGGCAAATTATGGCAATGCCACTGAGCGGTCCCCACAGTCTCCTGACTGTTCTCTACCTGAGCTATAGCTAATGTTAAGGGTACTTCTAAATCTGAGCTATCTCCCCTTTGTCCCTTAGCTTGTATAAGATCTTCTGGATTTCCTCCACATCACAAAAGTGCTATAGGGTGGGAGAAGGTTAAGTGGAGCTGAGCAGTCTTGTTCCCTCCTAAATCAATCTAAACCAAAGTCATTCCTGTCCTCCTTGCAGCCAAACAGCACAAACTCGTCTTCATGGACTACCACTCAGCCAACACCATCAGGAGAAGACCTGTGGTTATCTACTGCTCATCAGCCCCACATTGAAAGCAAGAACTCCACAGTGCATTTCATCTCCTCCTGTAATTCCCTAATCTCTACCCATCCCCAGGCACAATTTATGGGAGGGTTAAAAGAATGCAACCACCTTTAAACCTCCAAGATCACACCAGAATCCTCTGCTAAACTTGTAAAACCCCTGAGGCAAAGGTCTTGGGAGTGGCTGGGACTACTGAACAGTGTGTCAGGAAATCGAGACAACTTGCTGTTAAGGAATCTGGAGAGATTAAACCAGAAAAATTGGGAGATGTGAGGATCCACTTGACATATCCTGGCTTTCTGAGATTGGATAATCTACTCTAGCCTCTCATTCCTTACCCAGAAGACAAAGCTTTGGCCCCTATTTCCCCTGGGTAGGAAAGGAGGCTAGGGTAGAAGGAGCACAGGAGCCAATCACAATGGTATTGCATACACCTTTGCATAATTGGGGTGGGGGTATGGTAATATCATAGTTACAGTGACAGAAATTTTTAATTATGTCATAAGATATGACTGAAATTCGTAATGAGATAGAGTTTTGTGCCTGGCTTACAAAAATCAGTCTCTTTTATAATGACATCAGAAACAGAACATGATCTTTAAGAAATGGCAGTTCTTAGTTCCTGGAATATGCCACATTCTTTCCTGGAACAGGAATTTTACACATACTCTTTCTTCTGCCTAAAGTGCTCTCATCTTCCCCCTCCACACCCAGCTAACATTCATTTACCCTTCAGATTTTTAACTCAGACGGACCTTACATCTTTGAGGAAACCTTGCCTGATTCACTTTCATAGAACTGAGGGCAGTGACCATGCCTGTTTTTGTTCATTATTGAATCTTCGATACCCATGATATAATGCAGAGCAAAGAACATCCGCTATATATTTCTACTTAACAGTTCTATATGGATTGTGATCATTTTCAAGAAATAGTTCTTGATTTTAGTGAATATCAATGTACTCAAAACTTTACCAAGATGGCTCACCTCTATTACTTCTAAAGGGTTAGCTATTAGAAACTGAAAGAAATAATAGAACAAGTTAACATAAAGGCTAGTGATGGTAAGAATAGGGCAAGCCATATTTTTTAAAGCTTAAAGGCAAAATAGATTATCAACAAGTTCAAGAACACTCTATTTCTAGATCTTGCAGCTCCTCCTAATAGCCATTCTTTAAGTAAACATAGCATAGGAATTTACAATGTATAGGTAATATTTTATCAGAGACTATCATACTCCATTTATCTAAGAAAGCCTTATAAAAGGACAACATAATCATTAAAAACCAAGTAACTTCAAAACTAAAATTTGTATTCAAATACATCATCAAAGATTAGTTAGAGTTTAAAAGCCTTAAAAATCAGTTAATCCCAATTCTTCTACCCTGATTGAGCAGGACAGAGGTTTTAAGTCTTTACACTGCCAATCCAGTGAGTTTCCCATTACACTATATTTATTATATTTCATAATCAAAATGTAAAAACCAGCAGGCACATGAAATAAGTGGAGACCTGTGCAGTTTATGGTGTGTAAAATTGTTTAATAAAATGTCGTTACCCCAGTATTTTAAATTTTCTTTTAAGTATTTGAAGTGTTTGTATATATCTGAGAGGGGGGTTGCTGGGAAAATTTTCTATCCCAGCATTCTAATTCAAGTAATGGAATCTTACTTCATCTATCCCTTACTCTTAGAATGTCTAATGGAAAAAGGTGTCTTCAAGTCCCTTAAAACATGTATCTATAGCTAACAGAAAGAAAATTCCATTTAAAGGCAAGAGAAAAAGAAATCCTGATTGGCATATTTTCTTTTTGCTATGGCTGCACCCCAAATTCCTTTGGAATTTCACTGAGGTCCAGGGCTGTGGTAAGTAATATATCAATAAGTATCATAGCCACCAAAAGCGATTCCAAATACCTGAGCCTAGTTCCAGAAGTATAGGAATCCACAATATTCATGTCTGACCCAGGAATGAGCTCAGATGTGTGCATTTTAAAAATCCAAAGGCCCTAAACCAGCTTTAAAAATTAAACTGATGATGAAGAATTAGTAAACAATAGCATATGGGTTGGGTATTTCTCAAGGATGATTGATCTTAATTTAAGAAGCAATCATAACAGATTAAACTAGGGTAGAATATTTTGCAATCCAGCTTAGTCATTAAAATATTCTATTTAGACAGAATTCTGGTTTACAGTTATTTTGCAAGGTGGACAGTATATCCAATTTCTTTTCTCATATACTCAAATCTTGCTCATTTGCTCTTCCCTTCTATGTTATAGTTCTCTTTCCTGTTAGGATTTTATGATTTACAACTATACATGTTTCCTGAATCATAAAATCTCTCTTCTCAATTCACTTTCCCCACATTATTGGTAACTTGCTTTTTCCTTGGAAAAGTTTTATATTATTAAGTTCTAGTATTGCATATCATTGACATTTAGCCAAATGAGATTCCATAATATGTTTTTAACTTTAAGCCTAGCAAAATTGTTAAAAATGTTTCCATTTCTTACATTTTTTTCCATTCATACTGCAATTTTTCTTCCACTCATTTCTCTTTCCCTAAGGGAAAGAGACCCATTCACAAGCTGCAATTTGGAATGAAATAGGCAAATGTCCAAGCCACTTAGACGGTGTCTAGATGTCAAGGGTAGTTTATGGGTCATTTACCCCTAGTTTTCACTGAAATTAAGTCAAACTAATCGAGCAATTCAATTACTCAAGCTTTCCTGATACATGAGATGCTCCCTCCTAAGTCTCTGGTTTCCCTAATAGTAGAGAAATGAGTCCATAGCAATGTAGATGGCAATTTCAGGGTCATTGTTATATGCCTGTTCTCAGCTGCTCATTTTCAGGTGCATTTAGCCATGTGTGAATATACAAGGTAATACACAAGCTTTCTTCATTGGGAAAAAAATGAATTTTAGCCTTTAATTAATTCCCCAGTTTCAATCCCAGCATGATAATTAATAAGAGTATAGTTACATGTGTACTAGATCCACTATCTTTACTATTTTCTAGTTCTTACAAGAAGTAAAAAGTAGGGATATCAGGATAGCTCAACATGTTGAGTACTTGTCTTGCAACTGCAAGGTCTGGGGATTGAATCCCAGCCCACGCAAACACATCTGCTGAACTGTGGCGTAACTGATAACTGCCGGGATGGCAGCAAAGGTTCTCACCTCCCATGTGGGAGACCCCTAGTTTGGCTCCTGCACCTGGCAGCAAATCTGTGTGAAATGAAACTGTCACAACTAATGATATACAACTATGGGGACTGCTCTGGGCCCTCCCCCTCTTCTCTTTGTCTCTTCTCTCTCCCTGTCACCTTCCCTCAAACAATAAAATAAATCTTAAAAAAAACAAAAAAAAAACGTAAAAAAGCACTAGCCATAATTCCTAGGAACACACATTTTAATTCTTTAGTCTTCTTTAAGTGCTTCCCAATACAACCTATTAAATCAAAAGTGAAACTCAGTGAGCAAGTGAATTATATATAACAATGCTAACGTTCATATGAACAATTAAGCTTTTTGAATATCTAAAGGGATAAATGTTGCAGATGAGTCTTAGGAAGAAACAGACACAACTGCCATTTCCTAACCTTGGACTTTGGACAAGTAAACTGTCCTGAATATCAGGCTTCTCATGTGTGAAAAGGGCATGTGTAAAAATCTCTATTTTAGGAGAATTTTTGGCCAAAATCCAGGGATTGTCCATTCTCCTTGCCAAGTCCTAAATTAATGATTACTACTTTTATAAAGTTATGAATAAAAGATTTATACTAAAAAACAGACATCTAGGGGAGGTTTTGCTTGAACTGAGTCCTTTTTATTTTCTATTCAAGCTAACATTAAATAATAAATAAACGGTAAGCACTCATGTTGGATTTTTAGCCCTCCACTGTAAAGTTTCCTCCCTGGAAATGGTTTTCATGTTAAGCTGCAAATACCCTGGGTCTCATCTTAGAAAGGCAGACACACACATGTACATGCAAATGTTTCCTTGCAATCAATTTTTATGGACAGGTCTTTCTACCTTCTTTACATTTGAGATGATTGACAGTGATGAGATCCAACCACAAAATTTACTTTCTAATTTAGAGAATTAAAACTCAGACTCACTCGTTTTGTTTTTTTTTGGTTTTTTTTTTATATCTTTTTATATTTATAGAGAGTAATTATTTTATCTTCAGTGCATATTTATTTCTATTTTACTCTTGACAGATAGAGAGAGAGACAGAGACAGAGACAGCTAGAGAACCGAACTGTGGGAACTCCCCAGTTCAGCATGTGGGTCCTGCCTGGGCCGGAGCCGGGATTCGATCCTCGGTCCTCATGGCCTCA
>PVKE010009958.1:0-12454 GCA_004027555.1 Craseonycteris thonglongyai | reverse complement strand
AGGCTTTCCCTCACTCTAGTTTTTAATAGAAATATTAAAAAGAAATGAAAAGCAAACTAAAATTCTTATTACCACGGTGGAAGATACAAAGACTGCAAAATACCTCATTTCATTTCCCTCTTTGTTAAAGTCTGTATAATTTATCTTAAGAAAAATAGGGAAATAAACTTTCCTATGCCAGGCTCACCTAGTGACCAAGCAGCATCACAAGGCCTTGGTCATGAAAGCCCTACAGTCTGAGAGACAGAATTCTCTAAGTCTCCTAGAACACTCTCAAAGGAGTTTTAGTGAGGAGTCCATGAAATAAAGAGGGAAAGCCAGCACGCAGCCCCAAACAAGCACTCTATTAATTGTAACCCTCTCTTACAGAGGGAAAAAAAAAAGTGTTAGATTGCACTCATGTCAAATGTAGGTCATAACCACAGAGTATTTTAATCATTTTCATTTGTAAAATATGGGTTTGTTTTAAAGAGTCTTTTTTTTTTTAATAAATCTTTTTTTTTTTAATTGTTTTTGACAGAGAGAGAGAGAGAGATACAGAGACAGAGAGAGATCTGAACTGGGGGAACTCCCCAGTTCAGCATATGGATCCACACAGGCCGGGGCCAGGATTCAATCCTCGGTCCCCGGTGCTACAAAGTGAGCGCCCAACCCACTGAGCCATTCCGGCTTCCCCTTAAAGAGTCTTAAGTTAAAATATTTTAAACCTCCTATTATAAAGACAAATTTTATTAAATAAAAGATGTAATTTTTTTCAAGTTTATGATCAATGTAGTAGACATAAACTTTTCAAAATTACCACATACATTTTTTTTAAGTACTCATTCTCTATAGAAGTGTAGCAGACTATTTTTAAAAAAATTAAGTATTTATTCAGAAACCACTCAGGCAATATGGGGAAACCCAAAGCTCTATAATATAGGGACCCTTCTTTCAAAGAGCTAGAAATTTAAGTGGAGATCAGGCAAAAGTCTGTGAAAATTAAATTTAAAAATATAATTTAAATAAGAGCTCGGAAAAACAGGAAGAAATATCCAAAAGTTATTGAACGTTTTAGTTGTTAGACAAGTGACACAATATGTACATTACTTCTGGGTTGTGAGACCTCAATGGTCATTAGAAAGCAATGAAATTAAATTAGGTATCAAAGAAAGGGTAAATTTTGGGTAGACTCACATGGGACGATGAGGTAGCTTTCCTAAAAGTGAGAACCACTTCAGCAAAACCTGAGGAAGAATGGAAGGGCACACTACCAAATCAGAGTAAACCTTTTCATCTGAAGAGAAAATGTATGCCAGGTGAGGTCTAAATTATTAAAATACTTTTGAGAATAGAAGATAAAAGGCCAGTGTATGGCACAGTAGATTAAAAAATTATCAGAACTTACTTACTGATCTGGATGATGTGCCTTCCACTTAGATCATGCTCAATTAACAATTGTAAAGTAGATGATGATTATTCAAGGCTTAAAACCTGGATAACACATGTACATAATCAATATAGTCTCCCAGACCTTCTGTAAATAAGCCTTTGAGACTCCTGAAATAGCCATAAGTCTCCCTACATAAGTTACTTGACTTTATTATTTATAACACTTTCAAATAGCATCAAAAAGAACTTACAGTGAAAAATACATATATTTGAAAAGCACCCCAGATAGTAGTGAAAGATAAAATATTGGCTTCCTATCAGGGAAAAAAAAGAAAAAGAAAAGGGATAGGGAAGGAGCAAAAGGAAAGAACAAGCAAGATAAAACAAGCCTAGTCTCAAACACGGCATACAACTGATTATAAAATTAGCTTTGGGTTTCCTGGAAGTTGAAGTAAAACATAAAATATGATAAGATGCTACTCAATAATTGCCTAATTTAAAAAAAACAACAAAAAAACATACCAGTCATTACATTGAAGACAGATAACTGTGTCCTGGCTCTGAACTCTAATAAAAAGGTATTGAGCAAGCTCCACATATTTTTTAAGGAAATTAAACAGTATAATATATACTATGTCTGTTGACAATTTTCTAGAAATGAAAAGACATTGTGTATATGGCATTTTTCATATTGACATACAACATAAGATTAAGTCTTAGTTCTGTAAAGATGATTATGTAAAAGTTAAACTATAACTTGATTTCTAATGATCTGGCATGTTACTAGGGTAATAGTTGTCTTGAGCAATAATTATTTAACATTTTCATTAGATTGTTACTCTTGGATATCAATTGTTGTCAATTAATTTTTTCATAGTCAAAACATAGCAAAAATTAAGATCACTGTAGAAGTCTAGGTATCCTGGTTATTGATTGAAAGGACCATTACATACTTTACTTTTCGGATTTATGGGTAGCAAAGTTGATGTTTTATCATGCAAATTAGTTGAACTTGGCAGTTGTTCAAACCTTCAAATTCTGGTCCAAAAAAACCGAGTAGAACACCTCCTCTCAGAAGATTTTGAAAGCAGGATCACCAGCTGTCTCCATCATAAAACAATCATGTGATTTTACAGAATACTTCATTTTTAAGCAGCACGCCATCTTGATAGGTCTCCAAAGATCACGTACAACAAAATTAACATCCAAATAACGGAGTTAAGCAATTAAAGAAAGTTGTTCAACATTATCCATCTGAGTGCTAAAAAGTCTGCCTAAAGGGATAATTTATTATTTTTTCAATAATTAATACTTAACCATTCCTTCTGTTATCAATTAACCAACAGGTTCAATTGCTCACTCATGCCACTCCCAGTAGACGCTGAACATAATCTAGCAAAGAGAATGTATTTAGTTTCCATTTTTGCTACAATAATAAGGTGTGTACTTAGTTAATCTAAAATTTGTCAAACTGCTGAAGTTGAAATAGAGAGGTAAAGTCTTAAGATTTCACATAATTAAGGATGGGAAAGAAGATATTTTCTATTCATTAGATTCTTACTGTAATAAAGCAGCATTTTAAATCCAGAAACCACAGTGAAATCCTTTGCACCTATCCATATACCTAAAGGCAAATAATAGATTACTAAATGATGCAAAAAGTCTTAAATTATCCTTATCTCTTTTTTCTCTATTAACTGAATAGAATGTAGGTATGGTACAGTAAAACAGCTGTGGCTAAAATAAAAATCTTTTGCATTAAACGTAATTAAATGGAAAGCATAAAATGAAGAGCCCTAAATCTGTAATTTGCTGAGAACAGAGCAGATATGCAACAGTGAGTATTATTAATTTAACTTCATAAACTTTAGTATGTGAGATTGAGACCTATTCATTTATTTATTGAATAGAATATGGCTTAAGTCCATTACGAGCAATAATGCTCTGGGAATTAAAGTAAACTATTCTAGATATCTTGAGGTCCACCACTCAGAACAGGGACATTCGGTAGCAAATGATTTTGTTCAAGTTAAATGATTAAACAGGGATGTCAGGATAGCTCAGCTGTTGAACCCTGAGGTCCAGGGTTCGATTCCCAGCACTGGCTGTGCAAACCCATATGCTGAACTGTGGTGCAATTGGTAACCCATGGGATGGCCCAGTGGCAAAAGTTTTGCCTCCCATTTCAGGGGCCCCCAGTTCAGTTCCTGCCTCATATGGCCCCACATCCACCTGTGTGGAATGAAACCATGTCACAACTAATGATGTACAACTACGGAGACTGCTGTGGGCCCTCCCTCTCCTCTGTCTCTCTCTGTCTCTCTCTGTCTCTGTCTCTCTCTCTCTCTCTCTCTCTCTCTTACACACACCCTCTCTCAAACAAAATAAATCTTAAAAAAATAGAGAAAGTGATTAAAAAGGTGTGTTGAAATAAGCAGAGCTACTACATCCAAGGTAAGGAGGTAATGTAATTCTTAACGCATGAGGTGAATCTTGAAGAGCTTTAGGTTTTAAGGAAAATTAAAATCTAAAAAGTAATGATGCAGGTCAGCAAGATGGCCAACTTGGAAGCTACCAGCCCTCCTCTCACAGCGACACAAAGATAACAACATATGGACCGTTTTTTTTGTAAGAACTCTAGAAAACAGCTGAAAAGCTACATTACCCAAGCCATCATTGTGGAGGGACTGATAGGGATGGAAAATTATTATTTTGCATCTAAGTAAAGACTGGTTCTGGCTAGAGTTACCATATATATGTGGGCTGTCCAAAAAAAAAAACACAAAAAGAACCCCAGCCATAAATGCCTCTATTTTCCATATTACATGGCTGGATACTTTCTGGAGAGACTTCATATAATATTAGAGAACTCTCTCAAATTGAAAAACTTTCAAGCCCAACCAATGGCTTGCTTATTGTCAAGAAACATTTGATGTCTGAAAATTCTATGTATTAGTATACAATTAGGGGAATAGTTGGTGTCATTGTAAGAAACTCTCCCTCTGGTAAATTAAGAGATTAGAATGACCATTCCGAGAAGACACTCCTAGAGATATATTTTGTAAATATAACCTAACCAGAACATGAACAATTATGATTAAAACAAAAAAGACTACATGAACCTTAAGAACATTCTTTTTTCTGCTAATCTTTATAAACTCTTTGCATTAATGTTAGGTTAGTTTATGATGCAGTAAGAAACAATCCCAAACTCTCAGTGGCTTAACGAACAAAAATTTATTTCTTGCTCATGCAGTGTGTCACCAAGGAGGGTTTTCTCAGAGTAGTGACTCAGGGATCAAGATAAATAGAGCACTTTGTTGACTGGATGCATCTCACTGAAACTAAGAAAGGTAATGCAACAAATCATATCCTGGTTCTGGTCCAGAAGTGATACATGTCACTTCTGTTCACATTTCATTGGCCAGAGCAAATCACAAGGGCACTACTAACCTCAAAAAGAACAGAAAAGTACAATCCTGTCATGTGCTGAAAAGGAATGTTGGCCATAGGAAGAACCAATGGGGTGTCCCCCAAAATATAAGTGAAAAAGTCATAAAAAATAAGTATCCTTAGAAAATAAGGACCCTTGTCAGAAGGGAAAACTAGCTTTTCTGTCCCCAAGTTTTCAGTATCTGCTATGCTGACAATGGCTGTGGAAACAGAGTGGAGCATGGGAATAAAAGGAAATCTCAGGAAAACCAGATCCGAGTGCCCCAGAGAGAAATTTAAAACCACCAGCTGACCCCTTCCTCTACACAGCCTGAAGGTGAGGCTGGCTGGGCCATTCTCTAATGGCAGGGTGAGCAGCAGGGCAGCTGGGGAACACAGATGCCCTTCCACTGAGGAGAGGGAAAGCCGTGCAGCACAACTAAGGTAAGCAGGAATGAGTCACCTTGAAAGAGCCTTACCCAAAAGGTAAGTTTATCCAAACAGAAAGAAACCAGAAGTATCTCACAAGGGTAGAAGCTGAGTTGAATTTGTAAACATCTGACAAGTTGCATCAACCTGTCAGAAACTGCAGTACAGAAGTACCATTGGACTGTTGAAAAACACTGAGAGATCCGAAAGACTGTCTGCCATGACAGAGGACATTTAGACAGCTGAGTGAGACTATAGGTAGCAGCAGCAAAGAAAGACCCTCCTGTGGTCTTCTTATCAGTGATCCTTAATGTCATTTGAAAATTGCTAAAAACAGCAAAGCAACAAGGTAACAGAAGAGAGCAAGGACTAGTATAAGACAAAAAACACACCTCTCCCTCCACTCTACTTTCCAATCTTGGATCACATCTGAGTTATGGAGAAAGAACAGAAGCTTGGAATTAGGCAAGAAACTGGTGTTTTGTTTGGTTCAGGTTGAACGGGATACTTAATATCTGAAAATGATAGTGTTTCACTGAGACCTGAAAATGATCAAAGAGCTAAGAAATTTGCACAAGATATCATCAGGAATGAGAATGAATAAACGAGCCCAAAATTGTGTGTTGAAAGAGCAATCATAAGGAAAAAACTCAAGCTGCTTCCTGGGGTCTCCTTCCAAGTTCAGCCCTTTGAATAAGTCTTTACAAATCCATACATCTTTCCCTTGATCTTTCATAGTATGCCACCCTGTGCTCTTCCTGAAACAATCTTTGCTCATGCTAAAAACGTCTTCCTCTGATGTCTCATACCACCCATTCTTAAGCATTTTGAAGAGATAAACTATCTTTCCTCAGAATACCGTTTGTTTTATAAATCTATGGATTCCCTAAATCAGATGGTGGATTGTTGCAATCCAAATGTTTCCATCTCACTAATTGGCCCATTCTGCTTTCTTTTTCATCAGATTGTACTGGCCTGGCTCCAGTCAATGCCACAGTTGTTAAACTGTGGTAAATATAAACATTAGTAATTTCTCTGGGGCCCTAGTTATAGTAAATATGAAGGCTGTCTGGGAAAAATCCAGTCATTGTCAATATAATGAGAATGGTTACATGGCTGGATACTTTCTGGACATAAAGTCATAAACATGATGGTCATAATTGAAGCTTGTGTATTTGGAAGTCCCCTGAATTATTAGGTACTATTCCTCTGAGAAAACTATCCCTCTGAAACTGTCCCCAAGGGTTCTAGATTCCTGAATATGCCCTCTGAAACTGCCTCTCACTGTGATCACCAGCCTTGAGCTGTTGGCCAGAACCCAGTTAGGTCAGCGGTCCAAAAAGAGAGGTGTGCGTGTTTCTTCTTAATTAACCTACATTGATTAGTAAAGTCTCCTAAAGATGATTCACAGTCAAAATCACTTTGTGTGAGTCACTGGAAAACCTGGATGTCTCCCAAATTCTACTTCAAAATGAACAATAGTGGAAATGTTCTGCAGCTAATTTAGTGATCATAGCAATGACTTACTGAATGAATCAGGGTTCTTTGAAGTCCTATGTGTAGCTTCCACCTGTCCCCACAGGCAGACCCACTCACAACTAAAAGGCATCCAAATTTTCAGTACTCTACTTAATCTGTAAAAATTTAATGTGCAAAACCATCATAATGCAGCGATAAAGGTATCAGCTAGACAGATGTGCACTGAAACAGGCAAAATATGCTAACAGTAAAATTTCATGAAAATAAATTATTGAGTAAAAAACATATGTTATCCATAGTTTATATATAATATGATTTTACCTATGTGAAGTAAATCAGGTACTATAAGATACACACACACATTCACTGTATGTGCGCCAAAAACTAAAGTGTTGCTACATAGTCAATGAACTATTAAGAGTGGTTCCTGGGGAGTAAGAGAGGAAAAAGAATAATGAAAATTCATCACTTTTACTATGCATTCTTTCATATTATTTAAATGTCTTATAATGAATATGTATTAATTAGTGATTCTTACAAAAACAGTTTCAAAAATATACCCTTTTTAAACCATACCTTACTCTTAAATTTTAATTGTTTTTATGAAAATATAGTCCAAATTAACACTTGTCAGAATCATGTTTATTAAAAATATACTTCCTAGAGCCTATCTCAGCAATGCAATCTCTCTATAATGCAATCTCTAACAGAGTATCCGTGACACACAGTATCAGCCCAAACGAACATAATTACAAGAATAAAAGGCTTTCCAATCATTGGCCCCATTACAAAAAGCCGACAGTGGAATCAGAAGAGAGAATTACCAAGTTTTAATGTATATTCACTTAGCTAGGAGCAGCTTTTGGAACATTATGTAAGTTCTTAAATGACAAAATTAAGAGTTTACTGCACTTATGAGCAATGCTGTTTTTTTGAAACTCAGAGTTTGGTTTGGTTTCGTTTTTTAGCTTTATCTATAAATGACCCATCTGTCAGAAGCCATGAATTATCCTGGATGTCTTTTGTTTCCTTTCATATTTGAAAACAGATACATATTCAATTGCAGTTTCAGCCTCTTTCTGCAGATGGCATCCTATTTTATGTTGCACAACACTTAAAAGCACAATCGGGTAAGTCAGCAGGATCTTTTTGTTTGCAGAAGGGAAAAAAATCCCAGTGAATTCCTGGTAGTCTATTAATTAATATTGATAAAGTATTTTTATATTTTTAAGTCATCTAGCCTATAAATATGTAAACACTTTACAATTCATGTTCTATTTTCACTGTTTATGAATTGACTCTCTAAATATAAATGTTGATAAAGTAGCAAGAGCTTTGTTAGAATTAAAGTTAGCTAAATTCAAATATATGCTCAATTTTATAACAATCCCAATCAAAAAAGTGGTTGAGGCAAAAAAAACACACAAATCTTGAATGATAGTCCTATATCAAAAGAGAGAAAATATGCATATCAAAGATAAAGGAAGGCATGGCTAATATGTTTCCAGTAAATATTTACAGCTCCAAAAAATTTTAAGTTGTTCTGTCTCCTAAATGGTAAAAACCCAGGAACTGCATCCCCAAGTAAGTTTACAAAAATAATTTTTAACTATAAAAGTTGCATAATTATAAAATAATATGGGATAAAAATATCCAAGTGCTATGGTCATTTATTTTTTTATTGTTAAATTTATTGGGGTGACATTAGTTGGCAACATAGTTTCCAGGTGTACAACTCTACATTACACCAAACTATTGAGTGTGTCCATGATTTTAAAAATTGATATATGCGTTTTTATTACTTTACTCTTGATTTTCATTTCCATAATATCTTTTGCCAGAACTTGGACAAAGACATCTGCATGTATAATTACATTGCCGCTGCAAAATATTTTTAAAATTTTATATTTAGCCTCTATTTCCATCTTCTCAGCGAATGAAATGTTGGTATTGAGAAATAATTAAATGAGCTTATTTTGTTTCTCATAGTTTACAAAAATCATGCCCTGATTTTTTTTTAAATTTATTTTATTATTTTGAGAGAAGGTGTGAGAGAGAGAGAAGGGGGAGGCCAGAGCAGTCTCCATAGTTGTACATCATTACTTGTGACATAGTTTCATTCCACACAGGTGGATGTGGAACTGGATCGGGTGGAAACTGAACCGGGGGCCTCCTGCATGGAAGGCAGTACCCCAGTTCAGCTTGTGGATTCTGTATGTGCCAGGGCCAGGATTCCATCTAGCATCTCACAGTTTTAAGGCATGCGTCTAACCTAGAAAGCTATACCAGCATCCCCTAAGTAGTTTTTCTAAAGGTGCCTTAATATGCTGCTAAATACCTTTGCTAAGAGCTATTAGTAAAAACTATCCAAGGATTTAACATACAATGGAAAAAACTACAAATTTAGATTTCCAGGAGCCAATTAGTTTTTCAAATGTGCAAAACCAAGTTCTCAACAAGTTTCCATGTCTCTTTATTTTTTTTTTAAAGATTTATTTATTTATTTATTTATTTTTGAGAGAGAGAGAGAGAGAGAGAGAGAGAGAGAGAGAGAGATACAGAGACAGAGAGAGAACTGAACTGGGGGCACTCCCCAGTTCAGCATATGGTTCCGCACGGGCCAGGGCTGGGATTCGATCCTCGGTCCCCGGCGTGCAAAGTGAGCGCTTAACCCACTGAGCCATCCCGGCATCCCCACCATGTCTCTTTAGAGGTAAATAATTTCAGCAATCTCACTGTAAAATTCATAACAAAATAATAATTTGAAAATTATCCTATTGATTTTAGATCTCTGGTTTAGGAAAGAGAATTTAAAGAGATAAGACATCAGTACCAGTTTATCTGTTTCTGCTAAATATTTAAAACCTTAAATGAAGTTTTGACACAAAAATTATTAAGCACAAATTAATCAGACAGCTGAATTCATCTTGATAGCTATAATCCTCCCAATTGTATATTTATTTATTTACTTTATTTTATTTTATTTAAGATTTACTGTTTTTGACAGAGAGAGAGATGCAGAGTCAGAGACAGAGAGAAGGGGGAGGGCCCAGAACACTCTCCATAGTTGCACATCATTGGTTTTTCCACATAGTTTCATTCCACAGGTGGGCTTGGGGCTGCACAGGGCAGGAACTGGGCTGGGGTCTCGCCCAGTGAGAACTGAACTTGGGGCACTCCTGGTTCAGCATATGGGTCCACACGGGCTGGGGCCGGGATTCGATCCTCGGTCCCTGGGGCTGCAAAGTGAGCGCCCAACCCACTGAGCCATCCCGGCTTCCCCCCAATTGTATATTTAAAAAGCCTATGGGAGGCTGGGATGGCTCAGCAGGTTAAGCACTCACTTTGCAACCCAAGGGACCAAGGATCAAGTCCTGACCCGGCCCGTGCGGATCTATGTGAACTGAGGTGTACTTTCCATATAGGAAGCCCCTAATTCAGTTCTCACCCCCTGGTTTGGCCCGTGGCTTGAGGGGAATTGCCTCCCATGCGGGAGGCCCCCAGCCCAGTACCCACCCTGCACCCCCCGCCCCCAACTGTGTGGAACAAAACCATGGTGAAAACTGATGATGTACAACTATGGAGACTGCTCTGGGCCCTCCCCCTTCTCTGTCTCTGTCTCTCTGTCTCTGTAAAAATAAAATAAAAACCTTAAAAAGCCTAGCTATCTACAATGTAAAATTCAAGCATAATGAAACCACTAAACAAAAATTAGTATTACCTGTGCTCTCCTTTTCTAGAGAAAGAAGTATATAAAATTTTCCTAATAAGCTGTGTCTATAATCTCTTTATAAATGTTAGGTTCAGCAAGATTTCTTTGACCTATGATGCATGGTGAGGGCATCAGGTGATGGGGTGGAGGCAATGGCAGCACAGAGGAAGGAGGGAGGGCCCTAGGCATGGTTAAACAGGCATTAAGTAGTCAAAGTGAATTCATTTATAATCTTTCCATTTAGTAGCTCAGTTTCTTGTAAGAAATGTCTGCTAGTGATGTACTTTTAACATTTACTTACCGTACCCTAATGACAATCAATACTCATGATCCATGACTAAAGCACCATATCCTAGTCAACTGAAAGGCCTGCATGACAAAAGCTGCTAATAGTTACCAGAACAATTTTAGTTTCCAGGGCCCCAGGGAGAGAAACCTACCCCTGTCCCCTACCCCTTTTTTCTTGGTCAATTCTTAAGAGAAGAGTGTAGCAGCAAAGTGTTAAAATAAGCCTTCCTTGGCGGAAACTTCTTCTTGCTCCTTTTGACTGACAACTTGATCAATGATAGTATACATCACAACATCAGTTTTCCTAATCATTTTTTTAGATACTTTTTATTCCAATGCAGCTCTTCACTGTAGGATTGTTTGCTCTAGGACTGGGGTGGCCAACATTTCTGTATATAAGATCTACTTTTTATCTTAAAAGTGTGTTGCGATTGACTTGTCATAGGCGTAGTCTAAGGGGGAAGAAGGGTGTGAAATGCATACTATGTTTATACACTGTGTTTCAGTATAAGGTGCATTCCAGCGAGGTGTGGGTAGATAAGTAAAATATATGTTCAAAACTATTTTATATTTTTTAAATCACTTATTAAGTTTTCGAGATATAGGCTCATGAAGAAAATTAATTTTCAGACCCAACTTTTGATAGCAGCATACCGTACATGCGGTACCTAAAAAATTCGATTTTCCGACACTTTTTCAAGATAGATTTTTACTGACTTAAAATGCAATTTAATTTTTTTATCAACTGCAATGTATAAGTTGTTGTACTACTTGTTCGTAAATATGAAAAAGTTGTTATAAAAATGCACAGTATGGCTGATAATTTGATTTCAGTATTTCACTTTCGCGGTTTCTTTTGGGCCAGGAAAATTTATCATGAAAGAATAATATGACTTACTTTTTGCTAATCTATCAATAGCTCGCTGAGTACACCTCGTACTGAAATATATACGGCTTATCTACCTATGTAAAAACAACAATAATTATTTAAAGAGCCAAAAAACTCACATCCAGGGGAATTAAAAGAACATGGATAATTATTAACAATAGTTATTAACTCAAAGTAGCTACAGATAAAGACAGATTTAGAATTTACTTTGTTGCCTTAACATTAATGGGAAGACTGAGTTTGCATGTCTCTAACCAAGGAATCATATTAGGTGTATATCCTGACAAAGATAATAATAATGAGTCTTCAGTATGAGAATCAGTCAGGACAGACCGTTGTTTAGTCTTCGTTAGCTTCAAGTACGAAAATGTCAATTCGCATAGGTATGTAGATCTGAAACAAGAATAGATATATTCGCTACATTTGGTGATACTGGGATATTTTTCTCGGTTGACATATTTCCAAAAATCTTCTTCAAATTTTCTGGCTTGTAAGATTAAGTCAGTTTGTAAAATTATAATTTCATTTTCTAATGTCTTTTGATCCATATGAAATATGTCTGAAATTTTTTGGCTAATGCGTTTCACACTTAAACCTCTTTTAAATGGAAAAGATATACATTCCACAATTTCTTTAATTTTTTCAAAATCCTGGAATCTGACCTCAAAATCTTCAATTACTTTTTGGATTTCCGCGACGTATTTGTCGATCTTATAACTAATATTTTTATGTTTTTGTAGGTTATCCGCCATATTTGGAAAATGATTCAGATTATTTTGTTGCAGATCTTCTATTAACAAAATAAATTTTGTTTTATATGCGTCTATGCAGCTGATCATATCAATTACTGTTTT
>PVKE010009957.1:29344-43718 GCA_004027555.1 Craseonycteris thonglongyai | reverse complement strand
TGCCTCACCCCCCGGCCCACTTCCGGGCTCTCTCCACCTGGCCCTCTGACTAGGTCAGAGTGGGACCCCGTGGGGGCTGGTGTGGCCCTGGGGGGTGGGCACAGAGCTGAAGGGGAGGGACTAGAGTGGGAAGGATGGGCCGCGACTAGCGGAAGGGGAGTGAGGCACTGGCCACAGCGTGTGCTTCAAGGAGGCACCAGAAACCCAGCCACTCATATTCTCACACAGTATTTTTAACTAATCTGTGCAAAAGTCCACAATGAGCCCACAGCAGAATTTTCAATGAGGAGCACTTTTTACTGAATTTCCCATTCATCTCCAGCTCCCATATGGTACTGACCCCGTTTTGTTTGTTTGTTTGTTTGTTTGTTTGTTTTGTTTTGTTTTGTTAAAGATTTATTTTACTGATTTTTGACAGAGAGAAACAGAGACAGAGAGAAGGGGGAGGGCCCAGAGCAGTCTCCATAGTTGACATTAGTTTTCCATACAGTTTCACTCCACAGGTGGGCACAGGGCTGCGCAGGGCAGGAACTGGGCTGGGAGCCTCCCACATAGGTCCCGGCAAGAACTGAACTGGGGGCACACCCCAGCTCAGCATGTGGGTCCACATGGGCCAGGGCCGGGATTCGATCCTCAGCTCCCAGGGCTTCAAAGCGAGCGCTTAACCCGCTCAGCCATCCCAGCTTCCCTGTTTTTTTTTTTAAGGTTTATTTTATTGGTTTTGACAGAGAAAGACAGAGAGAAGGGGGGAGGGCCCAGAGCAGTCTCCATAGTTGTATGGCATCAGTTTTTGACATGGTTTCATTCTATGCAGGTGGGCGTGGGCCACGCAGGGTAGAAACTGGGCTGGGGGCCTCCTGCATGGGAAGCATGCCCAGTTCAGCATATGGGTTTGCAAGGGCCAAGGCCAGGATTTGACCCTTGGTCCCCAGAGCTGCAAAGCAAGTACTTAACCCCTCTGAGCCATCCCAGCTTCCCCCTGGCCCCATTTTTATCTAAAATTTGGGAACCATGTTTGTCATGGATTTTTTTCATATGACATTGGTTTTTAAGGTATTGCATTCAAATACTATTGATTGTAAGCCCTGAGCTTTTGTGCCTGAAGCTAATGCCTCACTCACCTCACCTGCATCCTGGGGAAAGGAGTCCCCATCATCTCTGTCACCCACCTCTGTCCCTGAACATCTTCCCACGTCTCTCTTTACACCTGATTTCATTTCCTTGTTCTCTGTTGTCTCTCTCAGCAGTCCGCCTCTGTCACACTTAATTTGCCTCCATCTCTGCCTCATTCCCCACCCCCACCATTTCTGCGTCTCTGTCCCCCTTTTCCATCCCTTTCGTTGTCTTCCTTCTCCTCTACTTCTCTCTTCTTCCCATCCCCCATTCTCTCTGCTCACAGCTGCGCCCTCACTTTCAGGGCTGACAGGATGGTGTGTGTTAGGGAGAGGGGTGATGGGAGAGGTGACGTGTGTCTTAGAGAACGGGGGGCGGGGGGCTCCTTGTCCCCTAGTGAGGAGCTGCTTCATGGAGGCACAGGCTGTGCAGGGACATGGGCCCCACACTCGGGACAGTCCCACACTTGGTTACCACACTCCTGTTGCTCTCTTGAAATTCATAGTCTTTGAACAAGGCAGTCTGCCTTTTATTTTGCCTTGGATCCTGTGAATCGTATCACTGCTCCTGCCCCTGGTGAACAGGATTGTCTGGTCCCCGTTCCCTGGGTAAGGGGCCTGTATCCATGCCCTGAGCCCTTCATGATGGAAAGCAGCAAATGGGACTCACTTCTGGAGACCCCGCCCTTCCCTATAATTGGCCCCATTGGCCTGGGCTCCAGCCAAAGTCTTAAAAGAATCTGATTGGTCCTCTTCATAGCACTAACTCCGGTTTTCCCATTGGACCCCAGAGACAACAAGTCTCTTCCCATTGGCCAGGGTGGAAGAATGTGGTCTGGCAAGACAAAGACTTGATCATTGATTGATAAGACCTCAGTGCTGGTTGGTGTGAAGCCAAAGCTAATCTGCTCTCTCCCTTCCAGGGTGATTCAGGGGGACCACTCGTGTGCAATGGCACCCTGCAAGGCCTGGTGTCCTGGGGAACTTTCCCTTGTGGCCAACCCAACGACCCAGGTGTCTACACCCAAGTCTGCAAGTTCATTGGTTGGATCCATGAGACCATAAGAAGGCATCGCTAATCTGTCCAAACTCCCATCTCTCCATCAGTACACCACAAAAGAAAATGCACAGAAATAATGACATTGATGACCTACAGTCATATTTCACTTTACCTTTCCGCAAAGTCTTATAAAAACCTCAATCGTACGACATGTGTGCAAACCAATTAAATTAGGGGGAAAAAACGAATACCCAGGAAAGAAACAAAAAAACCTCAGTTCTGGTAAACATGCAGTGAGACCAGCAGTCGCAACCCCTGGACCTGGATATTGATGCAATTTTTACAGAAGGCAGTTGAGCAAGGTAAATAAATCGAGACCCTGTTCACCACCTTGGGCCCAGGAACTCCAGTAAATCCAAAATGTGTAGCAAGGTTTGAAATTATTACATTATTTGTCATAGCAAAACCGTGGATACACTGAACATGTCCCCAGTTTGTGGACTGTTTCTGTAGACTGTAACCCAATTTGTGACAAGGATATTGATGAAGCTGAACAGGATAATAATTAGGCAGAGTCGTTAGTGTCACACAGGAATGTTTATACTATCCGATGCTAAGTGGAAAAAGGAAGACCCAAAAATGTATGTTTGTGATCCTCTCTGTGTAAAACGAAACACAGAATAAAATGTGAAAGAGCACATACCAAACTGCATGTGGGGGTATCCATTGGGGTGTGTACTTCCATTTCCCTTTCTGCGCCTGTGTGCTTTCACAACCGGGAAAATACAGGTGGGGGTCTCTGAGGACCTAAGGTTGGGAAGGGGAGACCCTTGTAGAGGAAGACAGGAAAGGAAAATGCATCTGCTGTTGACCCCTCCCCCTGCCTCCCCTCCCCCTGCCCAGTGGTGTGTTCCCCTGCATTCCCCAGGTCTTGGTTGTCTCCATCCATAAAATGGGGGTGGAGAGAGATGCTGAAGATAGAGAGGGGTGAAGGGAGAGAAGAGAGGAAGGCCCACTTCATCAGGGTGTGAAGGGGTTCTGAGCATTTCACAAGTGACAAACTAGGACAGAGGGAGAAGGTGTTCAGGAAGTCTAGGGCTGGCAGGTAGAGGGGATACTGGGGTCCCACAAGGGCCTTCCAAAGCGAGCACCCAGCATTCCTAGTGGGAGAGGACGATGTGGGTGGGGACCCAGCTAGGTGGTCTCCTGTTCTCAAAGCAGGCAGGGAAGGGGACCCTGGAAGACAGGAGGGAGGCATCCTTGTGACTCAGCCTGGCCACACCCCATGGGTTCCTGCTCTCAGAGGCTCTGGACAGTCTCACCTCAGGCTCTGCTGACAGAGGGAACGTCTCAGCCCAGGTCTCCCCACTGATACCTGTCTTTCCAGTTTCTTCTAAGAATCCCTTTCTAGCCAGCATCCTCTTGATCTTTCCTCTGCTCATCTCTTCATCTTGAGTCTCACTGTGAGTCCCACTTTCCACCCTTCCTCATATCGCAGACGTTTGGCAGCCACCACTTCCCTGCACAGAGGAGGCTAAGACCTACCTCACCTCACAAAATATGGGAGCCACTTCTCCCAGCCCCTCCCCCTCAGACCCAGGAGTCCAGCCCCCAGCCCCTCCTCCCTCAGACCCGGGGGTCCAGGCCCCCGGCCCCTCCTCCCTCAGACCCAGGAGTCCAGACCCCCTGCTCTCTCCTGCCTCTAGATCAGTGTCAAGTTGAAGGAATGTCTAGGGTTTTTGGCTGCCCACTCCCATGAAGTACCATTAACTTCCTCCCTCTTGAGCAGGCCTCTCCAAATCGATAGTCCATCTAAAATTTGAAAAGGTAACAGAACATGGCAGTTGCCCTTGGTCGGGCTGCAGAAGCCTGGGTCTGTCTCTCTGCAGCTCCTTTACAAAAGTCAGGGGTGGGCTGGTTTGCTATGACTTGGATAGTCTTCATGTTGAATTTTTAAAAATAACTTTATTTGGGCGTTGAGGGCAGACAGGATAGCATGATAGCTAAAGACACTCATTCTAGAACCTGGGCTTTGTGTGTTCCAATCCCAGTTCTGACGCCTGTAAGGTATTTGCCTGTGAGTACAGTACCTCCCCATCGCTATTCCTTCATCTCTGAAATGAGAAAAGGAGCGCCTATTTCCCAGGGCTGTTACGAAGATGAAATAAGGTTAACCTTCAGAAAGTGGTAGAACGTAGTCTAACACAAAATAAGCCTTTAGTGAGTGTTGGTTTTTATTATCATGGTTTGTGATTGCAGTCACTTTCTCCTGATTACACTTTCATAAAGTTTTCTTATAAAAACATTTTCTTAATCAAAGACTTTGCAGAGCATGTCAACTGGGAGAAAAACATCCCATAAGTCAGCGCGTGTATCATGTGAAGAAGACAAAGCCAGCAAGGCCTGGAGTGGGCTTCATTCTCTCTTAGAGGTTCCCTGCTCGCCACTATCTGCCAGCTCCCTTCCCACGCGCCTCTCAGCAGTTCCTCCCAGATCCAGCTGTACTTACATGTCCCAAGCTAGACTCAGTGAGGGCACCAGGAGATGGGTCGTGCCCACTGCCACGGTGGAGGCCGAGCTCCAATCCAGGCTCCACCATTTCCTAGGTGACTGACATTGAGCAATGAGCAGCCTCTCTCTGAGCCTCAGTGTTCTTATCTGTGAAATGGGAGTGGGCGCAATAAAGTCATTTAATCATTTGGTCAACATTTCCTAAGGCTTCTTCTGAGCCACGTCCGGTGCAGTTGCTTGGGACACCGGGTGAGTCAGCCCCAGTGACTCCTCAATGAGCTCACGGCCCAGCGGGGGAGACGGATATGAATCCATGGTGCAGGGTGACTTGAGGGAGGCACCGGCCTTGCGGGAACTTAGAGGAGAGTGACTAACCCAACTGCAGGGGGAGGGGGAAATGGGTGGTGTTCAGGGAAGGCTTCCTGCAGCAGGTGACATGTAAGCACAGACTGGAAGGACAAGCTGTTGTTGCCGGAGAAGGTGAGAAGAGCATTCTGGGAAGAGAGAATGGAAGGGTGAGTGCCTAGAGGTCAGAGGGCATGGCGTGGTTCAGAGAAACTGCAGAGAATCTCCAGGCTGGAGCAGCAGCGGAGGAGCGGGCAGGGCTGCTCCGAGCAGCGTGGCTGCCACGCACCACGGGGGCTCCCGACGGCTTGAGATGTGGCGATTTCTACCTGAGACGTGCCGTTGACGTGGGAAAGACACGTCAGAGTCCCAACACCAATTGTGTAAAACATAAGGCAACACCCTCTCACTTGAAAGCTTTCTTATTTTGATATGTCGGCGTGACAGTATTTTGGATGTGTTGGGTGACATGAAATATTAAAAGGAACTGCTTCAGTTTCTCTTGACTTTTATTTGTTTTTAATTGAGGCTATTAGGAAATTGAAAAGTGCACGTGTCCCTGGCATGGGCCAGCACTGGGCAGATGCTGAAGGTCTTCCAACAGCAGGCTGAGTGGTTGGGGCTTTGTCCCCAGGGTGACAGGGGACTCAGGGCAGGGCTGTGAGCAAGAGAGGGACCAGGTCAGTTCTAGATGCAATAAGAACCTCTGGGGGAAGCCGGGATGGCTCAGCAGGTAGAGCGCTCGCTTTGTAGCCCTAGGGACTGAGGATCGAGTCCCGGCCCTGGCTCCGGCCCGTGCAGACCCATATGCTGAACTGCAGTGTGCTCCCCATGTGGGAGGCCCCCAGTTCGGTTCTTGCCCCCCAGTTCGGCCCCTGGCTCGAGGGGGTGTGGCTCCCATGCAGGAGGCCCCCAGCCCAGTTCCCGCCCTGAGAGGCCCCACCCACCTGTGTGGAAGGAAACCATGTCCAAAACTGATGACGTACAACCCTGGAGACTGCTCTGGGCCCTCCCCCTTCTCTCTGTCTCTCTCTCTGTCTCTTTCAAAACAATAAAATAAATCTTAAGAAAAAGGTAAAAGAACCTGTGGGCTCAGGTGAACGACGTGGAGGAGCAGGCAGCGCCTGGGGCAGTGGTCCAGGAGAAAGAGGGGCAGGTCTGAGCTGAGGCAGGGACATGGGAATGGAGAGGAGGGCACCGCACAGACGGGAGGCCGTGGGGCAGAGCTTGGTGTCTGGGAGGGTGGTGGGTCCTGCGTTCAGTGGGGACATGAATGTGAAGGGCCGGGGGGAACCCGGGGGCCAGGGGGCACGGCCCCAAAGAGCACATTGAATGCGGAATGGGTTGCATCCCAGGCGCGCCAGGCCCCCGCTGGAGCTGAGCTGGGCATTATTAAGAGCAGCCGCTGGGATTGCACAATGACCTGCCTGGAAGCCCCCATGCTTCAGGCTGCTGCTCCTGGGCCCTGTGATCGCCACACCCACCCTGGTTTCTCTTGTCAGCCACACACACCCTCACTCTGCAGCCCGCACCTGCCTCTCTCGGGCACTGGGCCTTCCCACCTCCTCAGGTCCTCCTGGTGCCTCCATGGCTCCCTGGGCCCCCATTCCACACTCCCACATTGCTCGCGAGTGTTCTTGCATTCCTGATTATTCCCATGTCCCTCCCTGTGGGCTGAATTGTATCCAGCTCCCCAATCCTCCTGTGCCCCACTAGTTTCCCATGTCCTCCCTTCCAGCCCCTCAGAAACCTAACCCGTTCGGTGTGCATGCACCCGCACACATGTGCGCGCGTGCGCACACACACACACACACACACACACACATCAGACTGCAGGGGGGACGAGGGACAGATGAGCAGAGAGAGATTAGAGTGCCGACAGAGATTCAAGGGGAAAGACAGACACAGAGAAAAAGATGGAGAAAGAGGCAGAGAGATGGAGAAGCAGGTAGAGACTAAGTGAACACAGAGAGAAAGAGAGACAGACCTGGGCGGAGAGAGACTGATGGAGCGACCTCAGAGGCAGGCAGACCTGGAGGAGGGGGACCAGGGCAGCAGGAATCCTGATGCCCACGCAGAGGGTGGACAATTGAGAGGCAGCAGGAGGACTATCAGATAGGAACAAAGAGAAGCTATTGACACAGCGCCTGTCATCCGCCTGCCTGGAAGAGAGGTTGAGAAACGGAGCTGCCAGGAGCATGGCACTGGGTACTGGGCAAACAAAGCCTGCTTGTTCCCCAGCCCTTTCCCCACAGTGCCCAGCCTGCACCCCAGCCTGGGGCAGGGGCAGGGGCCAGTTTGGTGACACACGCTTTCTTGCTAGCTGGTTCACTCTCTCTTGGGGACAAGGAGGTCGTCGGCACCCAAAGAAGAACTTACAGCAGGTGCGTGAATCATCCCAACCCCGCTGAACCTGTGCGGCTTTGTTCCCAGGGCCCGAGGACCTGCAGGGCCCGCGCACCAACAGACAGAGGGGGTGGGGGCCCTGGAGGCCAGGGCTGTTTGCTCACCCGGGGGGCCCACACTTGGGTCCTCAGGCACGTTCTTGCTCAAGGACCTAGCAGTCTAGGGACTGAGGAGGGCAAGCTCCCATTTTTCCCTCCCTCAGACCCAGGGGTCCAGACCCCCAGCCCCTCCTCCCTCAGACCCAGGGGTCCAGGCCCCCAGCCCCTCCTCCCTCAGACCCAGGGGTCCAGACCCCCAGCCTCCTCCCTGAGACCCGGGAGTCCAGGCCCCCAGCCCCTCCTCCCTCAGACCCGGGAGTCCAGGCCCCCAGCCCCTCCTCCCTCAGACCCAGGGGTCCAGGCCCCCAGCCCCTCCTCCCTCAGACCAGGGAGTCCAGGCCCCCAGCCCCTCCCCCCTCAGATCCAGAAATCTGAGCCCCCAATGCACTTAGGGACCAGTGCTCCCCTCCCTAAAAGCTAAGGTCAGGGGTCATATGGAGCAAATGTGTGGGGGCTGGAGGAATGTAAGTGGGAGGCCTGACTGAGGAGGAAGAGGGTGGGGCAGCCTCCTGCCTCAGGAACCTGAGAGTAGGGGTTAAAAGGAAGCGCCAGGAGCATCTGGGGACAGGACCAGCCTCTTCTAGGGCGACCAGAAGGGCTGGGGTGTCTGTCAGGCTGTCCTTGAAGGCCTGGGCCTTGCAGCCCCACACTCTCCCTCTCTCTCTCTCATCCCCAGGAGGCCTTGCTGCTTTGAGTCCCTTCTCTCCCCTCAGCTCCCTGCATTTCTGCCTCTCTGCCTCCTTCTTTGTCTGCCTGTGACACGTACTGTCCCTGTCCCTAACCCAAGAACCCCTGGCCAGTAGGCAGTGGCTCTCCACAGGTAAGACCACACTGCACCCCAGAAGCTACAGGTGGGGTAAGCAGGCAGGTGAGCCCAGAGCCAAGGTGTGGAGGGAAATGCATGGGGGACAAGAACTCAGGGGCCTCCCTGTTACTGGACAGGCCAACTGGAGCCGAGAGGAGCAGGAAGCCTGGGGGGGAGAAATGGCGCTGTGAGCGCCCCGGGACCAGCAGAGGCGGGCCTGGTGCTCACGCACACCTGCCTCCACAGACCCACACATGGCAGACAGGTGCAGGAGACAGGCACTCAGGTGGCTTGATGGGGCAGCAGCACAGGGGGGAGGGCGTGCTGGGGAGGGAGGGGGAGGGCCCTGGGTGGGGTCTGAGACAGGACTGATGGCCCCTTGGCTTCCCCTCCAGGACAGCCATGAAGACGCTGATGGCAGCACTGGTTCTGATGGCCGCAGGTGGGAAGACAAGGCCCGCCGTGGGGAGGGGGGGACCAGGGTGGGGGTTGCTGGGGCACAGATTGGGGTGGGGGTGGGCTTGGAGTGAGGAATGGGGGTACAGACACGGAAGGGGTGGGAGGTGAGTGGGAAAATGAGGGGAGCTGGAGGATGGGGCTGAGTTTGGGTGTGGAGATAGAGATGATGCTGGTGATGATGAAGACAGACGTGGGCTCAGCCTGGGGGCCGGGCCTGCTCTCTTCAGACCTCTTCTCTGACCCAGAGGCTCCCTCCCACAGTCCGGGCAGAAGAAAAGGAAAAGGTGTTGTACGGCGGGCCCTGCGATCAGCTCTCTCACCCCTACCAGGCTGCCCTGTACAACTCAGGCCACTTGCTCTGTGGCGGGGTCCTCATCCACCCACTGTGGGTCCTCACCGCTGCCCACTGCAAAAAACCGTGAGTCTCTACACTGGGAACGGGGGCTGCTTGCAATCAGACCCCTCTGGTGTCTTGGAGACTGCAGGCATGAAGTCTGCACACATCCCGCTGTCCCAGCGTGAGGACATCTAATATCCAGGTTCACCTGGCCAGTATTTAATCACACCCTAAATATGTGCCAGGCCCTGTTGGGGGCCCAGGGGATCCAGCATTGAAAACAAAAAACAAGCCAAGCGCAATCGCTGCGTTTATGAACCGACCTTCTCGCTCGGGAACTAGATCGTGCAGGGCCCGTGGGGAAAGATGGAGCAATGGATTTCATTTTCAGTGCAGTGGGAAGCCGCTGGACAGTTCTAATCTGGGAAGCAGCAAGATCTGGTTTACTTTTTTTTTTTTTTTAAGATTGATTTTATTGTTTTTGACAGAGAGAGAGACAGAGAGAGACAGAGAAAGGGGAGGGCCCAGAGCAGTCTCCATAGTTGTACGTCAGGTCGGGGCCGCACAGGGCAGGAACTGGGCCGGGGCCTCCCGCATGGGAAACACTCCCCAGTCCAGCATATGGGTCGCACAGGCTGGGGACAGGAGTCGATCGATCCTCAGCCCCGGGGCTGCAGAGCGAGCGCTTAACCCTCTGAGCCGTCCCGCTTCCCTTGGTTTGCATGGTTAAGAGCACTCTGGCTTCCATGCGGAAAGTGGCTGAGCAAGAAGAGCTGAAGGGATCATGCGGATGCTGCTGCCATCATCCGGAGCCCTAGGATGCTGGTTTGGTCCAGGATGTTGGAAGTAGGGGTGGACAGAAGTTGAACACTTGGGAGGTATTTTGAGACTGAGGCAGCAGGAGCTGGTGACGTGGGTTGGGAGGGAAAGACAGCCAGCAGGGCCGACCTCCCAGCAGTTGACTTGAACAAGTGGGTATTCAGTGGTGTCTTTCTCTGAGTCGCAGGAGAGGAAAAGAGAAGCAGTTTGGATGTGGGCCGGGGAGCATCAGACATTTTGCTCTGGCTAAGGCGCGTTTGAGATAGCTGGGAGACATCCCAGAAGCATGCAGGTTGGCCGCTGGGGCTCAGGAAAGAGGCAGAGCTGCAGGTAAACAATACAGCATCAGCTACAAGCACGTCATGTTGAGAGCTATGGGATGGGATGAGATCACCCAAAGAGCAGGCAGAGATACAGGTGCATAGAGGGCCCAGAACTACTCCTCAGGGCACTGATAGTCACCTGTTAGATTAACAACAGCTCTTCAACACTGCCCATGAGCTTGCTGCCAAGTGAAGCCATTTATATATTTACCTGGCCCGGAGTGTCCACAACAGGGGCCTCCTGGCTCCATTTAGCAGATGAGGAGACGCAGCTTCTGAGAAGTAGCAGGTGACAACTCAAGTGCTTGAAGGCACCAGGTGCCACGCCTCCCTGAGGGGGAAGGGGTCTCGTCATACAGGGTCACGGACTCCGGGGCCCTCAGGTGGCATCCTCCTCCTTCATTCATTCAGTGTCCATTGTCTGAGACTACCCACTATGGGCCAGATTGAGTTGGGCAGAGAGGTATGTGGAGTCCCTGCCCTTGAGAACACCGGGGCAGAGAGACAGCTACTTAACAAACTCTTGAAAAACCATACAATTATAAATTATCCTAAGTCTAGTGAAGGGGAAGAGGCAAGGCTCCCTAAAGAAGAGAAGAGAGACCTACTTTAGATGGAAAAGGGTATCAGGAAAGACTTTCTGATAAGATGAAATTCAAGGTGAGGCACGGAAAATGAGAAACCACGGCCAACGGAAGCCAGGCGAAGAGCATTCAGGGCAGAGGCTGGTGAGATGAGGGCTTGGGCTTTGTTCTGAGGGCCATGGGGAGCCATGGGAGGCTTTGGAGCAAGGGAATGGCTGATGTATTCACAAATATTTATTGAATATTTATCATGTTTCAGACACTGGTCTAGTCATGGAGGATGCTACATCTGAACAAAGGGAAAATTTCCTCTTGATATTCTAGAGATTAGCCAATATGGCTAATTCATTTTACATTAATAAGGAGGAAATGAAATTCCAAATCCTGAGCCACATTTCAGATGCTCGGTAGCTGGCTATGGCTAGTGACTGCTGTACCAAAGAGCACAGAGAATATTTCTACCATTGCAGAAGGTTCTATTAGGCACCAATGCGATGGTGAGAGGAGAGGCAATAAAACAAGCAAATATTTAACAACACATATGTCCTGCACAGAATGCGAATAGCAGGTTCTCTGGGGGAAATGAAAGCAGGGGAGGGAGATAGGAATTGCCTGTTGGGGTGGATTTTTGCATTTTCTTTGGGGTAACAGAGCAGGCCTCACTGAGAAGGTGCCATCTGAAGGAGGTAAGAGAGTGGGCCGTGCAGATACCTGGAGGAAGGAGTGGCTGGCAGAGGAAACAACCAGTGCAAAGACTCGGGGGTCAGAGGATGACTCTTGTGTTCAATAAAAGGCAGGGAAGCCAGTGTGGCGGAAGCAGGAGGAGAGAATGGGAGAGTAAGTGTAGACAGCTGAGAAGTGACGGGCAGGATCTTGTGGGCCACAGTGAACACTTTGGCCTTTACTCTGAGTGAGATGGGAGTCACTGGAAAATTCTGAGCAAAGGACAAGACTGACTTCCGTTGTTAGAATACCTCTGGCTGCTTTGTGGAGGATATACTATAGAGGGCCACAGGCACAAGCAAGGAGTCCAGTGAGGTAGCTTCTGCCATGGTCCAGGTAAGAGATGATGGTGGCTCCCACCAAGAGGGCTGCAGTGGGGGAGGGCAAGATGGTCAGATTCTTGTTATACATTGGAGAGAGAAAAGGATTTCTGGGCAGCTTAGATGTAGGGCATGAAATACCCATTAAGAGTCAAGAATAGGCTCCAAGCTTACTCTGGAAGGATGGAGATGGCTTTTACTGAGCTGGGAAGACTGAGGGACACAGGCTGGATGGCTCATGGCATACCAGTCTAGCCCCCCCCCCGCCCTGTCCTGCACAGCCCTGTCTGCAGTCTTAGCTGCAGCCCAAGGGCTACAGGTAAGACCCAGCCCTCCTCTTCACCAGGAATCTTCAGGTCTACCTGGGGAAGCACAACATTCATGAAAGAGAGAGTTCCCAGGAACAGAGCACTGTTGTCCGGGCTGTGACCCACCCTGGCTTCAATGCCGCCACCCATGACCAGGACATCATGCTGTTACGCCTGAAGTACCCAGCCAGACTCTCCAAATACATCCAGCCCCTGCGCCTGGAGAGAGACTGCTCGGCCAACCACACCAGCTGCCAGATCCTAGGCTGGGGCAAGACAGCAGATGGTCAGTGGGGGACAGTGGGGTAACAGGCCAATGGGTGATGAGTCATGGGGAGGGTGGACCAAAGGGTGAAGGGTCAATGATGAAGGTTTTCCAATCATGAGGACCAATGTGGCGGTGTATCAGTGGGTCAAAGGTCAGTGGGGTGGGAAGGCAAATTATAGAAGTTCAGCCAATGAGTGCAAGTAGACCAATGGGTGAGTGGTATGGGAGGATGTGCTATAGGATGAAGGGTCAATGAGGCCAGTTGTCAAAAGGGACCAGTCAGGATGCACTGATGATCAAGAAGGGATAAATGGAGGAGAAAATAATGAAAAAAAGATAAATCACTAAAGCAGGGGAGCTAACTAAAGCGTGTGAATTGAGGGGTCAATGGGTAGAGAGAGCTAATGGGGAAGAGACCATGGAAAAGAATGACTAGTCAAGAAGAGTCACTAGAAGAAAGATTAGAGGAAGAAACAAGTCTAATAGACCAGTAAGTAAAGGGCCAGAAAAGACAGACCACTGAATGAAGGGACAATAGCAGGTGGAGCTGATGGGGGAGGGCAGAAGCATTTAGGAAAGGGCCAATGAGGGAGGTGGACCATTGGATGAAGAGCCAATGGGAAGGGAGAGCCAATGGGGAAAGAAGGGACCTATTAGGAAAGGATTAATGATCAAGTGGTGACCAGTCAGGATGAATGGGCAAGAATGGGCCAGTGGAGGAGGAAGGGCTGTAATAGAGAAGGTCACTAGTAGAAGCAGAGAGTCTAGAGGCCAGCTGGAACTACTGAAGAAGATGGGGCCAATGGAAGAGAGATAAGTGGAGGCAGGACCTAGAAGAAAGGGAAAACCAACAGGAAGTGAAGACTCATGGAGAAGGGATGACTAATGAGGAAGACAAGCCCATAGGAGAAAAGAATAATGTAAAGAGGGACCAATCAGGAGTTAGAGCCAATGAAAATGGGCTTTTTAAGAATGTGTGACAAATAGAAAGAAGGGAACCCATGGGAAATAAAGACCAATTGGGGAGAGAGGACTTGGCGGTGTGTGTGTGTGGAGGATTGCTGGGAAGGAAGTGGGAAGGGCAGGTTGTGACGTGAGCCTGGCCCCCCTCTCTCTCCTCAGGTGTTTTTCCTAACACCATCCAGTGTGCATATGTCCACCTGGTGCCTCATGAGGAGTGTGAGCGTGCCTACCCTGGCCAGATCACCCAAAACATGGTGTGCGCTGGGGATAAGAAGTCTGGAAGGGATTCCTGCCAGGTGAGACCAATTATGAGACCTACCAGTTACATAGCAAAGACAGAGACATGAAAACACAGACAGAGACAGGAAGAGAGAGACACACACAGACCAAAAGAGAGCTTTACTGGGTTAGGCTTGGAGAGAATCCAACACATGAAAAAGGTGAGACACTCAATTTGACACAGATATAATACAGGGACAGCCAGCAAAGACAGGAAATGCAGCCAAGGATAAGAGATGGAGAGATCAAAACCAGAGAGACACAGATAGGAAGCAAATGGTGTGAAGGGACTGTCCTTCCTCAAACAGGGCGCCCACAGTCCTGTTTGGACATGGCCATGCTGTGGAGGAGGGGGACCCTAGCTGGGGAGACAGGGGGCTCCATCCCCACTCCCAAAATCCTCTAACTTGGGTATCCGCCACCATTGTCCATTGAGTCTATCCACCTTATGCCAAAACTGACCCCTGTGCACTGAAGGACCTGCAGAGACCAGCCAAGAAGGAAAGAGACCAAGCTAGATGGAGAAAGTGACACCCAGTGAGCTGGATGGAAAGGGAGGGCACGCAGATCTCTGTTTCTCTGTCTGTCTGTCTCTTTCTCTCCCTCTCCCTCCCCCTCCCTCCTTTTCTCCCTTTCTCCCTCCTTCTCTCCCTCTCTCCCCCTCTCTTCCCACACCACTCAGTCTGTTCTGTTCTGTTCTTTTTTTTTTTTTTT
>PVKE010009957.1:0-29244 GCA_004027555.1 Craseonycteris thonglongyai | reverse complement strand
CTGTTCTGTTCTTAACCTCTATTCCTCTCTGTTTCTTTCTGTGCCTCTCTGGATCTTGGTGTTTTCTCTTTCTCCATGTTCCTGAGTCTCTCCCTCCGTCTCTCTCCACTTTCCTGTCTGTGACTTTGTGTCTCTGTCTCTCTCTGTCCCTGAGTATTTCCCTCCATCTCCGTGTGTGACTCTTTCCCTCTCTACATGTCTATGTGTCTTCTTTTGTCTGTCTGTCTGTCTCTCCCTGCATTTCTACACAGGACTCTCTGTCTCCCACAGGGTGATTCTGGGGGTCCTCTGGTGTGTGGAGACCATCTCCGAGGCCTTGTGTCATGGGGTAACATCCCCTGTGGATCCAAAGAGAAGCCAGGGGTCTATACCAACGTCTGCAGATATGGCCAGTGGATCCGAAAAATCATTCAGGCCTACTAACTCTGACATGTGACACCCAACTCGTGACCTTGATCCCCACTTGCTGGCTCTAGGATATCTCTGACCATGACCTTACCTTCCCCCCACTTGCCCAGATCCAACTCTTAATGCTTAATAAAGGTCGTGGCATGACAACAAAAATTCTTCCTTATTTTACCCGAACCCCATCCTTGCATCGTTGGTGGTGAGTGGGAACGTGGACTGAGGTCTGACTTCACCACTAAGAGAATGCAGAAAAATCCCTCTGAGCATCCCGCCTTCCCTGATTATTCCATCAGCTTAATGTCTTCCTACAGAGGCACGGTCACTAGTCCGGAAAAACCTGAATTAGAATGCTAGCTCTGCCTCTTGCTACTCATGTTCCCTGGGAAGCACCTTCCTTTGCTGTGTAGATGCCCATCGGTAAAAAAGGGATAATAACAGTGACTTCTACATAAGTCAGTGTCTTGTTGGATAGATTCCAGGTTTTGAAATTGCAAAGCACTGGCAATCTTGTCCAGCAAACGTGTGTGCTCAATAAAGCATGAACTTCATTGGTTGGTGGTGCTTGTTTGCTTTTCTCCCACTTCTGCCTCCCTGCAACCCAGATATTCTTAGTTCTCCTTAAAAACCCACTTTGATTTCTCCTCGGCTCCAGAAAGATATCCTTGGCTCTTCCACTGTGTGCTAGCCCTCAGGGGCAGTTCTTACCCATAAACTACCCCCATAGTGACAGAAACAGGGAGGTAAGAGGTTTGGGAGGCCACTGTATGTGGGCATAAGTTATGGAGGAGGCTAGCCAGGACTAGATTGACCTCAAACCCAGCCTGAGAGGCTGGGAGCTTCTCCCAAGGGCAGCAGGGAGCCATGGAAGCGTTGTGGGCAGGAGCAACACTGAGACCATGTGCAGGGAGGCAGAGGGGAGAGACTGGAGGTCAGGAGGTGGACGTGATGCTGCAGGGAGAGAAGATGAGGGCTGGGCCGGGGCTGGAAGGGCTGCAGAAGGGAAGCTGAATGTGAGTTCATCATATGGACAAGTCTGGGTGCATGGCAGCCTCACAAAGGGAATGACGTGTAGAAAAACCTGGGGTGTGAGAACACCTGGCATGCCCCAGGGATGGAAAATCACGCAGGCTGGTGGGGGCTGGGGTTTGAGTGGGTGACATGGCTAGAAATGTAGGTCAATGGAAAAGAGTGCTGGGCCTTGAATGCCAGGCAGCATTTTGCCTTAATTCTAAAGGCCTTGAGAAAAGGAAGGACAGGGTCAGACCCGACTATTAAAAAAATCTTGCAGGGTCCATTGGAGGTTTGGGGAGAGGGGAGAATGACCGGCAAGGAGGCAAGACTGGAGGCTCCCAAAGAAATGAGGTGGGCAGACAGGCCGAGCTGGGTGAAGACCCAGGCTTCTGCATGCTTTCTGGGGTTATCTCATCAATGTGCACTATGCATGAACCCAAACCAACGTGTACCCCTCTACCCACAAACCCCAAGCCTGTCCGGGTCCTCAGAGAGGCCTTGTTGTCTTATAATCCCCACTGTGTCGTCTCAGAAGAAGACAAAATAGGCTAATGGGACAGGTAATGGCTCCCTACGGGGAAGGAATAGAAGGCCCAACGTGGGGGATGAGGTTAGAAGTGGAGAAATATTTGGAAACAGAAGGGGGACCAGAGATTATAATCCATTTGCTTCATGAGAGCAACTGGACCACATGGGATATTAAAATTCAATCCTGTGTCATTTTATGATGGAAGCATGAAATGGTCCCAAGACAAAGAGAATATTTGAAAAAACAGTCCCTCTGTTCCAAAGATCTTTAGAATTGAAAAAAAAGCACACTTACATGTCTTAAGAATCAAGGACGTATGAAATTTTACCAAAGGGATGTGATGGAAAGGAGTGGTTGACGTCTTTTTATTTATTGCTATTATTATTTCATTTTTTGACGTATTGGTTGACTTTTATGAGTCATCTGACTAGACTGGGCCTGCCTTGACCAACCCCTCCTAGAAGTTATAAATGAGAGAGCCATGCAATGCCCCGGGATCACCAAGTGGAACCCAGCCCGGGAATAGCCAGACCAAAATCAACTTCAGCTCATTGAAAGGATACCATCTTCTTCCATGGATAATAAGAAGAAGAACAATCGTAATAAATAGCACATGCCAAGCACTGTTCTAAAGGTTTTACATATTCATTCATTTAATCCTCATAGCAAGCCTGTGTGCAAGGTACCATTATTGTTCCCTAATTACAGACAGGGAAACTGAGGCACAGAGTGAATCCATGGTTTTCCCAAAGCCTCCAAGATAGTAGGTGGCCAAGTCAGAATTTGGATGCCAGGGGACTGATCCCAGAGCTTGGTCCCTCACTGCTCTGCTATATGAAAGTCTTCTTTCAATTCTGCTATGTTTTCAAAGTGGGCATCGAAATATTTAAAGGCCCAGTCCTTAACATGAACAGCTTTTGAAACAGAATCTTTGCATGTTTGGGATTTAAGAGGCTTGTATGTCTAAGATATAATAATTGTATTTATTATCAGGACGGCCTTGTCACTTCCGTTTGAAATGTGTCATTGATCTCTGTGATTTTTACGTTGGAGTCATACCAACTTTACATCCCGTGCTAGGAAACTTGAAGAATGCAACACTGATCGTAGCTCTAAGTGTAATAGACAGAGATGTACAAATGTGTCTAAACGCTGGGAGGTTTGTCCAAAAATTAAAGGACTCCCAGAAGAGATTGAGTATGTTGGTTTTAGAAATGCAGTTTCAGATGTTTGAAGATAATTAACTGGGTTTGTAAATAGACTTAACATTATTATAAAGAACCCATAAAAGTGACTGATGGTTAAGACACCTCTAAAATGAAAAGGCTTGTCATCTAAACTTAAAAGACTAAAGAAGTACTAGGTTGCTGGGTCACTTTAATGCATGAAACACTCATTGCAATAGTCAGAATTTTATTTTTTACGTTCCCCTCCCCCTTTGCACTAAAACCAGCCTCAAGGGTTCTAAAAGTTTATTTATTTATTTATTTATTTATTTATTTATTTATTTATTTATTTATTTTTGACAGAGAGACAGAGAGATAGAGAGACAGAGAGAGAACTGAACTGGGGGAGCTCCCCAGCTCAGCATATGGTTCCACACAGGCCAAGGCCAGGACTCAATCCTTGATCCTCGATCCCTGGTCCCTGGCGCTGCAAAGTGAGTGCTTAACCCACTGAGCCATCCCGGCTTCCCCTGGGGTTCTAAAACTTATGTTTAACAGGTGCTGGTTGACAAAAGTGACCAAGACAACTCCGGGTTTGCCTTCAGGAAATGGGACCCTCACAAGGGCAGCACAGCCAGGCATCTGGTCCATTGTGTTCACAGATAGATCTGAGTTTGGCACGTAGCAACTCACGCTTGAGAGAGCCAGTGGCGTTGAGTTCCGGTTAATGAAGAGTCTACTTACATTTATTCAGCATCTACCCATCCCTATGGGTGCTGGTTAACTGAGAGTCTCCTGTAGATGTTGGAGTAGTGTTTGGGTCTTACATCCTAGTGAGGAGAGACTTGCAGTCACAGTTAGAGACGGATGCAGAGTTGGGGGCAGACAGAAAGAGGCAGGATGGAGAAGAGGTCAGGAGAGGCAGCCGCAGGTGGCCCAGGACCAGGGAGGGGAAGCCACTCTTTGGGTTCGCCACCCAACGCCCCATTTCCCAAAGGGCCAGGAGCCACCCACCTCATATCCTGGCCTCTTGGCCTCCTTTCTTATCCACAGGTAGCCCTGCCCAACCCTCTCCCACACCTGGCTGCACAGCCAAGCATGGCACCTGCGGGGGACCCCAGACTGGATCCCTGCCCCTTTCAATTCTGTGGCCTCCGCCCCAAGTTGAGGGCAGGAGAAGAGGAGAAGGGGTTGAGGTGTCCCTTGGCAAAGTGGCCTGAGTCTTCTCCACCCAAAGTGCAAGGTGAGGGAGACAGGGGCAGAAAGACACAGACAGAGAGAGAGAGAGAGAGAGAGAGGGAGGGAGGGAGGGAGGGAGAGAGAGAGAGAGAGAGAGAGGGAGGGAGGGAGGGAGAGAGAGAGAGAGAGAATGATATAGAGAAACACAGAGAGAGCAAGGCTGAGAAGGACAGTCACAGAGAAAAGAGAGAGAACAGAAAAGGAAAGAGGCCCAAGGTGTAGAAAAAGACATTGAGAATCACAGTGACACAGAAAGGGGCACAAGGAAACTTTTGGGGTGAGGGCTATGCCATCTTGACTGTGGTGCTAGTTGGATGTGTGTGTCCAATTGTACATGTTAAATATGCACAGCTTATTGAACCTCACTTATACCTCAGCAAAGTTACTTTAAAAAAATAAAACAGAAGGGAAATAAAGAAAATAAAAGGGATGCCGGGATAGCTCAGCAGGTTGAGCACTTGCCTTGCAACCACGAGGTCCGGGAATCAAATCCAGGCCCTGCTTGAGCAAACCCATGTGCTGACCTGCGGGCAACTGGTAACAGCCAGGGTGGCAGCGAAGCTCTCACCTCCCATGCGGGAGGCCCCCAGCTGGGTTCCCGCCCAGTGAGGTCTCACATCCTCCTGTGTGGAATGAAACTATGTCACAACTAATGCTGTACAACTCTGGAGACTGCTCTGGGCCCTCCCACTTCTCTCTCTCTCTCTCTCCCCCTTCTCTCATACAATAAAATAAATCTTAAAAAAAGAAAAGAAAAGGACTTGAAAATTCCAAGGTATATTTGACATATAAAGTATTCAGAACCATTTTAAAAAGAGAGGCATATGGAGACAAACAGCAAGATGTAGAGACACAAGTCAGAGTGGGAAGGAGGATCCATCTTCACATGGGGGAGGTGGGGGGAGAGAGGGACTCCAGAAGAGATACTCGGTGGGCACCTTATGCTGAAAGACACTTGGAAAGATTCAGAGGAAAGCAAACGCAGAGAGAAAGATGGGTAGAAGAATACGAAAAAGCAGAAACGAATGAAACGAGGTGAAGGAGGACGACGAAAGAGGCGGAGAGCCCGAAGGCACCAGGAAGAGTGGAAAACGCTGCGCCCAGAAGCGCGCCCCAGAGCGGAGACCCCTCCCCATCCCTGGGCCTGGCAGACAGGGTGTGGCCTTGGAGACTGGGTGGGGGGTGCTCTGGGGGCGGAGGTGGGGGGAGGCAGGAGGAGCGATTGCTAAGGCCCGGCCGGGCGCCTCACTACCCGGGAATGTGCCCCGGGGAGCAGTGGGTGGTTATAACCCAGGCCGGGTGCCCAGAGCCGAGGAGGAGGCGGCGGCAGGACGGCGCAGGCCTGAGAAGTCTGCGGCTGAGCTGGGAGCAGACTCCCCACCCCCTACCTGGGGGACGCAGGTGAGGCCGGGCAGGGGGACAGAGAGGGAGAGGTGTCTTCGTGTCTGGCTCTGGTCCTCCATGCAGCCCTTTCTCTCCCTCTCTGTCCTTCGTCCTCGCCCCGACTCTATAGTTCCTGGGCCCAACTCAGTGCTGATGGCCCTCCCTGTGCCGGGAATCCGGGTGGGAGAGGAAGTGGGGGTCAGGGTCCCCAGAATCACTTGGGCCTCTCCACCCTCTGCCCTCTCCTGCCAGGTGCAGTGGCTATGGCAACAGCAGGACCCTCTTGGAAGTGGATGGTCTGTGCCCTGATTCTGGGGGTGACAGGTAACGGGAACCCTGTGTGTGTGACCGATAGCTAACTGCGCCTGGTGCTGCGGGTGACTCTATGTGGCACTGGAGTGCCTGTCCCAGGAGGAGGGTGTGTGACCGGCTCCAGGACTGGGTGAATGTGAGTTCTTGTCTGTGTTGGTGACTGTGTGATTTTGGCTGGGTGTGAGACGTTGTGTCACTGCTTGAGGCTGTACATTCAGGTGATTGATTGGGACTGCTTGTTTGTGCAGGGTTGTGCGTATGACACCAGCTGTGTGTGGAGTTTCTGGGCCTGCCACAGTGGACCGAGTGTGCAGCAGTGGCTGCCCGCTGAGATAGGGGCTGTGCAAAGGTGGGTGGCAGTGCGAGGTGACTTGCATTATGCCACGCTGGGTCTACTGAGTGTAATCTTGTGCCACGCTGGGTCTACTGAGTGTAACCGTGCACACTTGCCTGTGTGAGGACACGTCCGTGGCTGTCTTCACATGGATGCATATGAGGTGCCAGGCCTGTCACTGCAACACTGGGAGTGGTTGGATGGCATGAGGTAAGGCTCCCTGGGTGTGTACCTGGAAAGTGTGTGTACCAGGACACAGGGCTGTGGATGTAGCTGTCCCCTTGGAGACAATGCATGTGTCCCTGTGTGCTTGTCTGTGGCAGCTGTTGTGTGCACGTTTCTTGGAGTGTGGGCATAAAGCTTCTCTTCTCTGGGTCATTCACAAGAATGTGAATGAGCGAACAAACCGTGGGGGTGGCTGGTGATGGAGTGGCGTCTTTGTGCCCGTCTATATGTTTGTGTGAGAGGAGAGTACTGGCAGGAGGATTCAGGAGGCACGCTTGTGTTTGAGAATGTGGAAAAGCCGTTCTCCTCTCGCCCTCCATGGGAGTCCCCGAAGCTAAGCAGCCTTTCTGGTTCTGCCCCCCAAACTCTCACTCCTTGAGCTCCCAGTATATCCCTTTTCCTCAGCCACACTCAAGTGCAGACTACAGGGACTCGGGTCGTGCTCCCCCCGCCTGGCCCAGCCTCTAGGGCTCTCCCCCTGTGAGCCAGGCTTCACCTGCCCTCCATTCCTGGAGCCCAGCCCCCACCTCCTCTCAGAAACTCGGGGCTCCTTGAAGGATGACTACGCCATGTGACCCTGGCTTTGGCCTTGTCCAAGTGATTCCAAGCCCCTCCCACATCTCAGGCTCTGCTGCATCCAGCCCTGATCCCATTCATTGAGGCCTAACTACATTTCTCTTTTTTTAAAAGACATTTTTTTTTTGACAGACAGACAGACAGACAGAGACAGAGAGAAGGGGGAGGGCCCAGAGCAGTCTCCACAGTTGACAGCATTAGTTTCCCATATAGTTCACTCCACAGGCAGGCACAGGGCTGCACAGGGCAGGAACTGGGCCGGGAGCCTCCTGCATAGGCCCCAGCAAGAACTGAACTGGGGGCACCCCACTTCAGCATATGGGTCCGCATGGGCCGGAACTGGAATTCGATCCTCAGGCTCCAGGGCTGCAAAGCAAGCACTTAACCCGCTGAGCCATCCCAGCTTCCTCTTTTTCTCTTTTTTTAAAAGGTTTATTTTATTATTTTTGACAGAGAGAGACAGAGAGAAGGGGAGGGCCCAGAGCAGTCTCCATAGTTGTATATCATAAGTTTTCAACATGGTTTCATTCCACACAGGTGGGCGGGGGCCGCACAAGGCAGGAACTGGGCTGGGGGCCTCCTGCATGGGAGGCATGGCCCCTTGAGCCAGGGGCCAAATTGGGGGGGGGGGGACATGGGGCAAGAACTGAACTGGGGGCCTCCATATGGGAAGCACACCCTAGTTCAGCATATGGGTCTGCACAGACTGGGGCCGGGATTCAATCCTTGGTCCCGGGATTCAATCCTTGGTCCCAGGGCTGCAAAGCTAGCGCTTAACCCACTGAGCCATCCGGGCTTCCCCAACACACTTCTTGAAAACCAGGTCCCACGCCTAAAGCTCTGCTCTCTGGCCCATCCCCAGGCTCCACCCCCTGAACCTTGGCTGGGCCCCCGGGGTTGTCCAATTTTACTCTCCCTGGTCCCGCTCAAACCACTCCCAGGAATCTTGAAGTCCAGTCATAGCCTGAGCCTGAAACTCTGCCCTTAAGTTCTAAGCCTCGCTCTCACTCAGTGGTTCCACGCATATTCTCCAAGCTCTGCCTCCCGTGCCCTGGCCCCGCCCCCAAATCATTGGCCCCGCCTTCTCAGTGCAAGCACCCTTCAAAAATCAGACTCCCCCCTGGCTGGTCGAAGACCCACCCTCTGAGTCCAAGCTCCACACCCAAGCCCCTTCCTGCCCATGTTCTGCACCCAGCGCCCGTGCTCGCCAATGTGGCTTCCTGCAACAACCCCTCCGGCACCGCGCCGTCTGGGAACACCCAGGAGCCCGAAGCTGAGGCCAGAGAGGACAGCCGGGGCAATGACAGCAGCGGCAGCCGCATCGTCAACGGCTCGGACTGCGAGCGGAACGCGGAGCCGTGGCAGGCGGCGCTGCTGCTGAAGCCCAGCCAGCTCTACTGCGGCGCCGTGCTGGTGAATCCGCGCTGGCTGCTCACGGCCGCCCACTGCCGGAAGCGGTGAGTGGCGCTCCGGGAGCAGAGGCCACCGCGTGGGGACAGGGCGGACGCGAGCGGGCGTGCAGGCCACGGTCTGCGGAGATGGGCCCAGGAGGAGGGAGCAGGCGCAGGTGCCGCTGGGGATGGGATTACAGGTGGGCGTGGGGCAGGGCTGTGGGAGGAGACAGGAGTCAGGGATGGTGGCATCAGGGTTAGGAAGCGTCTGTGGATGATTTGGGGGTGGGTATGGAATTTGGGATGGGGTGCGGGCTGGCTTTGAGGTTGGGGGTGGGCCTGCGTATACGGATGGTTCTGGATGGAGATAGAATCAGCGTAGGCTGTAGAATTGGAGGCGGGTGGAGATTGGGATGGATGGAGATGTAAATGGAGTTGTGGTACAGTTGGTATTGGGAACACATGTAGGATTGAGGATGGGGCTGGGATTAGAGTTATGGATGGGGTTGGAGATGGTAGAATTTAAAGTTGAAGATGCTTAGATTTGAGATTCAAATGCATAGGTTAGCATTTTTGGCGTGTGGAAAGGATTCAGGTGAGGGTTAGGGGTGGGATGCGGATGGGTTTGGAGTTGTGACTGGTGTGGGAACAGGCATGGGGTTGGAAATAACGATGGTGCTGGGGCTGAGGTTGAAAGTGGGGTGGAGTTGGGGCTGAGACTAGGTCTGGGGCTCCTCTTGACGTTGGCAATCGGGATAGAGATCAGGGCTAGGGGTCATCTGACCATCTTTCCTCAGATTGTTCAGAATCCGTCTCGGCCACTATTCCCTGTCACCCGTTTATGAATCTGGCCAGCAGCTGTTCCGGGGGATCAAATCCATCCCCCACCCTGGCTACTCCCACCCGGGCCACTCCAATGATCTTATGCTCATCAAACTGAACAGAAGAATCCTTGAGACTCAGAATGTCAAGCCCATCAACATTTCCTCCCATTGTCCAACCGCCGGGACCAGCTGCACGGTATCTGGCTGGGGAACAACCAGCAGTCCCCAACGTGAGTGTCCAGTCCCTCCTGATACCCACCCAGGTCCACCTTCTCCCTGTCTCTGTCTCTGAGCACTCTGCCCCTCTCCGTGCTTCTCTGCCACTCACTATGGTCCTGCTCTGCATGTCTCTGACAGCAAACTTCCCCAAGGTCCTCCAGTGCTTGAACATCACTGTGCTCAGTCACAACAAGTGCAAGGAGGCCTACCCGGGACAGATAGATGCCACTATGTTCTGTGCTGGAGACGAAGCAGGCAGAGACTCCTGCCAGGTAAGAAGTGAGACATCACGGTTCATTCAGCAGACACACAACTATGTGACCTGGAAGCTGGCTGAATGCTGAGAGTCCAGCGATGCACGAATCAGCTAGGATCCCAGTTCCCACAGAGCTCCTAGTGTGGCCCAGAGCTGTCCAACAGAATCATAATGTGAGCCATACATGGTTTTAAATTCTCTAGCAGCAACATTTTTAAAAAGGAAGAAAGAAACAGGGAGAATTGACTATTTTAATAATATATTCTATTTAACCCAATGAATCCCAAGTACCATCGGTTCAAAATATAATTAATATAGAACAGTTATGAATGAGATACTTTACATTTTTTACTAGTAAGTTTTTGAAAGCCAGTGTGTATTTTTACAATGACAGCGTATCTTAATTTGGGCTAGGCATGTTTCAAGTGCTCAACAGCCCCATGTGGCTAGTGGCTACTGTACTAGACAACACAGAGCTAGAGGGAGAGATCAAGGTTGCTTTGTATGGTTGGGCAGGTTGTGCACTGAGCAAAGAACTCAAATGTAAAGGGGCACCTTCACATAATAGACATCATAGTTTTGTCTATTTATTCTGGCAAATTTCAAGCAGGTGGCAGTTAAGTGTCTTGTTCCCACAAAAATCTGTAGCATGAAAGTTTTTCAACAAATGCTAATATGAAAGGAAAACAGAAACTCGTGTTATTATAGGTCTTTAAATATAGAGACTCTTTAATGTAGAGGATTGATTACAAAGGTTTTGGAAGAGCTGAAGGATAAGGGTAAAAAGAAATTCTGGGGAAGCCGGGATGGCTCAGTGGGTTAAGCTCTCACTTTGCAGCGCCGGGGAACGGGGATCGAGTCCCGGCCCCGGCCCCGGCCCGTGCGGAACCATGTGCTGAGCTGGGAGCTCCCCCAGTTCAGTTCTCTCTCTGTATCTCTCTCTCTCTCTCTCTCTCTGTCAAAAATAAAAATAAGTAAATAAATATATTAAAAAAAAGAAATCCTACAGCCAAGAAAATAAAACATAGTTTTATGATGGCAAGTGATGGAGGCCAATCCTCAACATGATGGTTGGGAGGGATTCTTGGAAGATGTGGTATTTGAGCAGAGACTGAATGGCCCAAAGGAGCCAGCCTTGCAAAGGTTAAAGTGTAGGAAAAGCATGTGCAAAGGCCCTGAGGCAGGGAGGAGTTTGGCTGATTCAAAGAACAGGATGAAGAAGCCAGTGGGCTTGGGGACAATATTTGGGGAGGAGGGGACCAGTACAAGTTGAGGCTGGAGAGATGGATAAGGGCCAATGTTCAACAGTATGTCTTGATCCCTAATGTAGAACTCTCTTCTAATGGACGCTGGAGCTGTTAAAGATGACAGAAACTACAAGTGAGCTGTTCCAGCCATCAGGACCCTTCTCCTGTAGTCAGGCCCCCAGGGGTTCTAGTGGGATATGCATGCACAGGCCCTCTGCTGGCGGGGTGTCCGGGTCAGTCATACTGGTGTTTGAGAAGCTGTGGGCTCGTTCTGCTGGCTGTGACATGCTCCCCGCCCCACACCCCATATTTTACAAACCTGACCATTGCAACAGCTTCCCAGGTGTCCCAATTTCAACTCCGCCCCCACTTAGCAAGGGAAGCACACACATCTGGACAGAGGGCTGGTGGGGGCGGTGGGGATTTTTATGAGAAGAAAGCACATCTTGTTTGAACGCCAGCATTTAAAACCATTTAGCCTTTCTGTAGCCAAGCTTAGTGCCTTGTGTGTGTGCTGCTGCTGTTTTGTTTTGTTTTGTTTTTTGCAGACTGTAGGTTGCTTTTGCATACCAGGATGTAGTGTGGGCGTGACCATTAAAAGCAAGAAATAATAACAACAACAATACTAATATTAATAGTATAAGAATGATAGCAACTAATTGCTGGGCACTGTTTTAAGTAGTTCACATACAGCAGCTGATTACCTCATTGAAGTGTTGTTATGATTAGCTCCATTTTACAGACAAGGAGCCAAGGCTCTGAGCAGTTAACCAACTGCCTCTCCAAAGAAATTCTTCGGGATATTAAACCAAAACTCATGAGAAATATTACGCCACAAGAAATTTAGAGGCCTGGGCAGCCAATCTCTTTTGGCTTGAAACGGGATCTGCTAATGGGGACAGAAGCCAGCTCAGCCATCCTTATAGTTGATACCAGGACTCTCTGTGGTCTTTCATAGTTTGCATAAACATAAATAGGAAATGACAGTCAAGAGTGGTGAGTATTCTTACAGGAGGGTAATTACAGGGAGCTATGAGGAGTTAAGGATCAGCAACTGAAATGAGTCCAAGGAGGTAGTTCTGTCCACAAAAGAAGTTCCAAACCTCAGGAAAGGTTTAAAGAGTTTATTTGAGCCAAGACTGAGGGCCAGACGGGGAAGTAAAACCTTGAAGGATTGAGAAAATGCTCCTGGAAATGACAGTCTTTCCATTTATTTCATACATTTCGAATCAAAGGAGGAGACATAAGGAAGGTTACATGAACTCCACTGGTGGTAGATTAAGGGGGTGGGAGACAGCAAAGGGGAAATCTCTGAGGTTGGATACAACGTAAAATGGTGAGTGCAGGATAGTTAGCATCTCACCTAAACAGTTGTGAGCTACGTGGGTAAAAGGTAACGATGAGGAATGCTGGGGGTCATCACATCACGGTATCAGGGTATCTCCGGATGGCTGAGAAAGATCCTTCTGACATTTTAAGTGTGTTATTCCAGATGCAGAAAAACAATGGACGGGGCTCTCTCAAGGTGAAGGTTCACCTGTCCTACAACATTTAGGACATGGCTTCCCACAGTAACATGCTGCGTTAGGAATGTTTTCATGGTCACAGCACCCATGTGGTTACTTTCAGCTGCTGAGCATGTCAAGCCTGCCCCCTTTGCACGCCCAGTTCTTAACTGGGGGTAATTCTGTACCTCTAGGGGCCATATGGCAATTTCTGCAGATATTTTTGGTTGTTCACAACTGTGCGGGTCTGGGTGGGGTGGTGGGGAGAACAGGGGGCAGTTACTGGTAACTAGTGAGTAGAAGCCAGAGACGCTGGCTAAACATCTTACAACGCACAGTGCAGCCTGTCACAGCAAAGATTTACCCCGCCCAGCATCAAAGGTGCCCGGGTTGAGAAACTCTCCTTGAGGGGCTGACTGCCTCTTGGCCGACGTGAAGTCTAACTACAAGATAGATGGTGTCAAGGGTGGATGAAGAGTGAGAAAGGGCAAGGAAAGAATGTCCAGTGGGAGAAATACAGTATTCAAAGGCTGGCAGGGACAATGAGAGAGAAATAGAGAGAGACATGCAATGAGGGAAATGGAGAAGAGGTTGGGGTTAGGTAGTCAGGGACAAATGGGGTTTCTAAAAGCTGGTCATTGGATGAAATGTTAATGTTCTCCCTCTGTGTCTCTCTCTTTGCCTGTTTCTCTTCATCTCTCTACTTTGTCCTCCTCTGTGTGCCTCTCTCTTGCTGCCCTGGGGTCCTTCTTCATCTGTATGTGTCCCACCTCCGCCTCACCACACCTCTGCCTCTCTCTGTGCCTCCCTTTCTCCCCCACAGGGTGATTCTGGGGGCCCCGTGGTCTGCCAAGGCTCCCTGCAGGGCCTTGTGTCCTGGGGAGACTTTCCCTGCGCTCAGCCCAACAAACCCGGAGTCTACACCAACCTCTGCCGCTTCAAGAAGTGGATCCATGACACCATCCAGTCCAGCTCATGAGTCACACCAGGACCCCGCATTCTGGTGTCCCCCACCCCCCTGCAAGCCTCCAGCCCTGCAGGGAACCTGACACTCCTTCCAGACCCTCTTTTCTTCCCAAGGATGTTGAGGATGTTAGCCGCTAGGCCCCCGAGTCTCCTGGAATCAGGGTCTCCCTTCCCCAACACTGGACTGACCCCGTATCTCCAGTTGGATCCTGGGGACATTTCCCAGAAGGGCCAGAAATAAAGCGTCCAAGGAGAAGTGGCTGCGTGTGTGGTCTCCTCCCTGCCCCGTTCACTGATGGCTAGGCAGCTGCGAACAAGTTGCCTCTCCCCTCTGCACTACTGTGTTGGCTGTGAGCTTACTTCAGTTGTGAGAAACAGGTCCACTCCAGCTGCTTCTCGTTTTCTTCACACATCTTGATTGAGTGGCTGGTTAGTCTGTGCCAGGGACTGTTTCCAGGGACCTGGGGACACTACTACAGGCAAAACAGAGAAAAAAAATGCCTGCCTCATGGAGCTCACATTGTAGTCAGGGAAGACAGACAATAAAGAGGTAGACGATCCATTACATGCTAAGTGACGTGGATAAAATGAGAGGACAGAGAAGGAAATGCGGGGAAGGGGTGTACTTATACTGGGCGGTCATGGGGGCTGTGGAGGGCAGTACAACAGCCCCCCGCCCCCTGAGACAAGATGTGCACATACTAATCCCTGCAGCACATGAACACGTGGCCTTATGTGGCCAAAGGGACTTTGCAGGTGAGATTAAGTGAAGGATCTTGAGGTGGGAGGATTATCCTGCATTATCTGGGTGGGGACATTATAATTCCTAAGAGGGAAGCAGAGGACTCAGAATGACCGAGAGATGGGATGATGCTACATCACTGGTTTTGAAGATGAAAGGCTGGGCCATGAGCTCAGATATGTAGAGGGTCTGTGGGAGCTGGAAGGAGCACAGACATGGACTCCCTCCCCCTGGAGCCTTCGGAAGGAGCCAGCCCTGTCTACTGGTGCCTGGATGGGGACCCACCCACCCCTATTCGGGGACTTTCGATTTCTCAAACTGTAAGAGAATAAATTTGTGTTGTTTTAAGCCTCGGAAAGTTGTAGTCATTCATTACAACAGCCATAGGACACTAATACTATAGGAAACTAACACATCTCTGAGGAGGTGGCATTTGAGCTGAGACCTACAGGATGAAAAGTGACAAGCCCCATTAAAACCTGGGGTCCGGTGTTCCAGACAGGGAAAGGAACAGTGCAGAGGCCCTGAGGTGGGGACAGGCGGGGCGTATCCCAGGAACCTATTAAAATCAAACACAAACAGAGACCAGCCTTGAACATTCCCCAAGCAGACCAAACCAGTTTAGTTATGCTTTGTATCCAGAAATACAAATTTATTTGTCTAGACAAATTTATGGGAATATAATAAATATGTAAACAAAATCTCACAATGTATTATCTTGCATTTGGCTTATTTCAGTCAATATTACATTTGTGTAGTTCATCCCGATTTTTGTCTATCGTTGTAAATGTCTCATTCTCATTGCTGTACAGTATACTGTTGTATAAACACACCAATTTATTTACCCATTTTCACTGTGAATGGGCATTTGGGTAGTTTCTGGTTTCTTCCACCATTCTCAAGGTAATGTGCAGATGTAACATTGGCTAAAGTTATGATGAAAAACATGGGAGAAATAGTGAACGTGAGTTCCCTATCCATCTTCCTCCTGAAGACGGGGTCCAAATGCATCCCGAGTCAGGTTTAAGCTCAAGGGTGAGCAGGAGACAGAAGGGAGGTGTGTGGGGCAGCAGGCTGAGGCTGGTATATGATGAACTAGGCTGACAGCACAGGGCAGGCTGAGCAAAAATGATATGTAGCCATCATTCCCCTCACCGTGTTACCATCTGAGCCCAACTATGGCTCAGGGTGGCACATGACCTAGGTAAAGATGATCACCCTACATCTGGGCAGCCATGCAATCTGGTTCTAAGCAGTAAGATATAAGCTGAAACCTAAGCACCAGGTTTTCCTGGGAAATATTTGTTTGGTGATAAAAGGGAGGGCATATGTTTGGACCTTCCCCTTCTTCTGACCTAGAATGTGAGTGCGCAGAGGTAGACCAGCCACTTTGTATCCTGAGGCTAAAAGCCACAGATTAAAAGACAGGGGGACCGCAAGCAGCAAGAAGAAGCTAGCCTTGTTGGTGTCTTACCGAAGCATCTGCTCCAGACATGGGCTCCCAACATCTGGGCTTGAAGCAGAGAGAACAAAACCTCACGTGTCTGGGCTACTGTGATTGTTTTTCAGTATATTGATATAGAATGATGATGGGGAAAATGAAGTTTCTAGAAACAAAAAGTTGAGTGAAGACATTGTGCGAATTGTCCTGGGTAAGTTTGGCCTTCTCTTTGTGTATGTGTCTTTTCCAGCATGGAAGGCAGCTTTAGACCCAGGAGGGCACAGATGTCTGTAAACCGTTTCCATCCAGGGTAGAGAGGATCCATGTATTTCCTGCCTGGTGATGTAAGTGGTGAGGAGAACAGAGCTATAGTGAGGCAAGAAGTAAGCTTGCCCTACTAGATAGTAAGACATACTGCATAACACAATTAACGTATTTTTTAAAAGTGTGGGGTTAATGCAAGAATGGACAGATAGATCAGTGACACAAGAAAGAGGCCTGTGAGAACTCAGTCCATTCTATACTCTATATAAAACATAATAAAACAGCAACCCAAATTAATGGGAGGAAGACAGATGCTTAATAAATGGTATACGGGAAAACTGGCCCACTGTGTACAGGAAAACAAACACCACACAGGATAGTAAACTCCAAATGTATTCAAGACCAATATGTGAAAAATACATTATGAACTGAACAGAAGAAAGTCTAGGAAAATATCTATGGATCTCTGAAACAAGGGATGAATACTTAAGACTTCAAAAGCACAGATCATAGGATAAAACACTGATTAGTCTGATTATGTCAAAATTTAAAGTTTGGGTTTAAAGGAGGGTAAAAATGGATTATTAATTGCATTTGTTGGTATAGGAGAAGTTATTTATAATATCCAAAAGGCACAAAGGACTAAAATCTATAAGATGCAAGAAGCACCTATGAATTAATAAGGAGAAAAAAGGGGGGGGCACTCTTATGGAGAAATGGGTAGAGCATGTGAACAGGCAGTTTGTAGAAGCAGAATTCCAAAAGCTAACATGTATATGAGAGGTTGCTCAAACTCATTAGTTATCAGCAAAATATAAATTGAAACAAGATAAGCCAGGAAAACTCAGCAGGTTAAGCGCTCGTTTTGCAGCCCCAGCTTGGGCAGATCCATATGCTGAGCTGGGGTGAGCTTCCCATGCAGGAGGCCCCCAGTTTGGTTCTAGTCCCCCAGTTCAACCCCTGATCCCAGGGGGCGTGCCTCCCATGCAGGAGGCACACCCAGCCCAGTTCCCGCCCTGCACGGCCCCCGCCCACCTGTGTGGAATGAAACCATGTTGAAAACTGATGACGTACGACTATGGAAACTGCTCTGGTCCCTCCCTCTTCTCTCTGTCTCTCTTTGTCTCTGTCTCTCTTTGTCTCTGTCTCTCTGTCTCCGTCAAAAACAATAAAATCTTTAAGTTCAAACAAATAGCTATCACTTTGCACCAATTAGACTGAAGTTAAATGAAAGGTTGGATAGTGTCAGGTATGGTCAGGGATATACAGATGTTAAGGTGTTTAGGTACCACTCAGGTAAGGGTAATGCCCCCAGTTCTGAGGGAGGATCTGCCATGGTTTCATCAGATTAAATATATACACACCCTATGACTGAGCAATTTCTCTCCTGGCTATATAGCCCAAAGAAATTCTTACACATCCACCAGGGCACACATACAAGGATAGCCCTGAGGCGTCCTCAGTCATTCAGTCTCCATCACTGAGAGGATTGTTGGGTAGATGTGCAGGCCCCACATGGAATTGTATACAATGTGGCAAATGCATGAACAGAGCAACATAGAAGGGTCTTAAAAACACAGTGCTGTTTGAAAAGTGAATTAAAAGAGCAGATACATAATCCAACACCGAGTACATTCATTAAAGTTACAGGCCCATGAGAACCACACTGCATTTTGTGAGACTGAGGGAGGTTGGGAAGAAGTTAAGAGGGAAGAGAAGAAAGGAAGGAAGGAAGGGAAGGAGGGAGGGAGGGAGGGAGGGAGGGAGGGACAGAGGGATGGGAGGGCAAAGAAAGATTCTGTACAAACCAGTGATAATAATAATGTGTATGATATTCAACCTCTGCACCTAAGGTCTGAAAGGAGTGAAAAAATAAGCTTGTAAAATTATCAAGCCACACTTTGCAAGGACTGTGTCCTTGCAGGGTGAGGGCAGCTGTGTGTGTTGTGTGTTGCCACTCCCTGTGGCCACCTTCTGATACTTTTTTTTTTTAAGATTTATTTTATTGTTTGAGAGAAGGAGGAGAGAGAAACAGAGAGAGAGAGGGAAGAGGGAGGGCCCAGAGAAGTCTCCGTAGTTGTACGTCCGTCATTAGTTGTGACATGGTTTCATTCCACACAGGTGGATGTGGGGCCCCGTGGGGCGGGAGCTGAACTGAGGGCCCCCTGCATGGGAGTGAGAACATTTGCTACCATCTGGGCAGCTACCAGTTGTGCTGCAGTTCAGCACATGGGTTTGCATGGGCCGGGCCGGGACCCCAGCCCTTGCAGTAAGTTGCAAAGCAAGCGCTCAACCTGCTGAGCTATCCCGCCGTCCCCTAATACTATTTTATATTTCTGACTTGTTAAATCAGCCCTCTAACCCGACTGTGGCTGAGTCCCGCTGGATTCCATAACCCCCTGAAAGGGCAGGCGGTGAGTGTGGTCGGGTGTGGCTCAGAAAGCTGGTGCATCCTCCACCCAATGTCCTTGCTCTTGGGATGGTTGAACCTGAGTAGAAACCGAGGTCAGGGAGTGGCCCCAATTGTGTCAGTGGGAGTATTTTCCCCATGCATGCCACACACCAGATAAGTGTCTAATTGCTGGCTACAGAGAGGCTGGCTATGGGTTACCTTTTATTAGTAATGACAATAATGATGACAGGTACCATTTGCTGAGTGCCAGACACCTCACTGCATGGGTCTCTCCAGGTTCTGACAGTAGATTCAGGAAAGAGACGCTCAACAGGTCAGGAGGCGGACAGGCAGCAAGGACGGGTGGATTTGGCTGCATCTCTGCAGTTGGCACATGGCAGAGTCTAGAGCCAACAAAAGCCAACACAAGGGCACAGGGCCAGAGGCAGATGTGATAATGGCTGGGGCTGGGTGCAGAGAGGGAGGGGGAGTGAGAGAAAGAAGGCGAGGGAGAGTGAAAGACTGAGAGCATCAAAGAAAGGGAGATGAGGGGATGCTGGGATAGCTCCGCGGCCCAACGCTTGCCTCACAATCATGAAGTCCAGGGTTCAATTCCCAGCCCTGGCCCGTGCAAACCCACATGCTAAACTGCAGCGCAACTTGTAACTACTGGGAGGGCAGCAAAGGCTCTCCCATGTGGGAGGCCCCCAGTTCCGTTCCCACCCCATGTGGCCCCACATCCGCCTGTGTGGAATGAAACTATGTCACAACTAATGATGTACAACCATGGAGACTGCTCGGGGCCCTTCCCCTTCTCTCTCTCTCCTTCTTTCACCTTCTCTCAAGCAATAAAATGAATTTTTTTAAAGAGAAAGAAAGGAAGAAAGGAAGGGAGGGAGGGAGGAAGGGAGAGAGGGAGAAAGGGAGGGAGGGAGAGAGAAAGGATTCCTGTGGTGAGAGTTGTAAAGGGGGGGGCAGTCCAAGATGGGGTTTTGTTCCTGGCCCTGCACCCACCTTCCTCCACGTTCAGAGCCCCACCCCCTCCCCCCCAGGCCCTGGCCTGAGTCTCCCATGGACAATGTCTGTCTTGTATGAAAGAGGTGACTCGGAGCAGCAGACTGGCTGGATTGAGATCTGCGCCTATTTCCAGCTACCTCATAGGACCACTGCCAGCATTAAAGGAAAGAACACCGTAAAGAAAAGGGCACAGAGGGGAAGCCAGGATGGCTCAGCGGGTGGAGCACTGACTTCGCAGCCCCAGGGTCCAAGGATGGAGTCCTGGCCCTGGCCCATGCGGACCCATATGCTGAACTGGGGGGTGCTTCCTATGCGGGAGACCCCCAATTCAGTGCTCACCCTGCACAGCCCCTGCCCACCTGTATGGACTGAAACCATGTCGAAAACTGATGGTGTACAACTATGGAGATTGCTCTGGACCCTCCCCTTTCTCTCTGTCTGTCTCTCTCGCTCTCTATCAAAAAACAATAAAAATAAATCTTCTAAAAAAATAGAAAGAAAAGGGCACGGAGCCTAGCACAGGATGGGACATGTACAAATAGTTGTTTCTGTGATTATGAGGGACATTATAAGGCAGCCATTCTGCCCCATCAGCATCCCTTGGCAGTTTGTTAGAAGTGCGCATTCTTGGCCCTCCTCAGAGCAACAAAATCAAGAGTTGCATTTTAACAAGATACACTAAAAAAAAAAAAAAAAAAAGACATGCTGATGATTCATCAGCACCTTCAAATTTGAGATGTGCCCCCAGGAAGAAAGAATTTTAAACGCCAGGTGTTAGACTCCACCGTTTGCTCTAAGGCTCCACCTTGCGGCCCATTGAAGAACTGACCTGGGAAATCCGTGGGCGTGGCACGTTTGGAGTCTCAGCCCAGTTCCCAGGCTAACTTTGGGCAAGGTACTTGACCACTCTATCCGTGCATGGGTCAAACTCCTACCTGTAATGCTGATATGACAAATTCCACCTCATGCACATAGCTTTTCCCAGAGTTGGTGCTGAAAAAATGTTCTAAACTAGGGTGACCAGACGTCCCACTTTTGGCGGGACAGTCCCGATTTTTAACAATTTATCCCACGTCCCGCAGCATTTTTAAAAAGTCCTAATTTTTAGAAAGAATTCACGACAAGCTAGCGAACGGCGTAAGATAGACCAAATTTTTTATCAAGAACCCCCTCCCCCCTGGACAATGGTGTCCCGCTTTACCAATGTTAAAATCTGGTCACCTTATTCTAAACACCCTTTTCAGAAGGCATCACTGTTTCCCAGATGGGCCCTGGACATAATTTAGGGGGCAGGCTACTGAATCTGTAGTTTTACAGATTAAATTCTGTCCCCCCAGGATATATATATATATATATATATATATATATATATATATATATATATATATATATATATATATATATATATGTCAAGGTCCTAATCCCCAGGACCTCAGAATGTGACCTTATTTGGAAACAGTCATTGCCTTTGTAATTAGTTATGATGAGGTCATACCGAAGTAGGGTGGACCCTTAATCCAATATCACAGGTGTCTTTATAAGAAGAGGGAAGGCGAAACAAAGACAGGCACAGAGGGGAGCAGGCCATGTGAAGACAGAGGCAGAGAATGGAGTGAGGCAGCTGCAAACTGCAGGGTGCCAAAGATTTGCAGCCACCACCAGAAGCTGGACAACGCAAGGAAAGAGCATCAGAGGGAGTGTGACCTGCTAACACCTTGATTCTGGACTTCTGGCCTTCAGAACTGTAAGAGGACACATCTCTGCTGTGGGCCACCCAGTGTGTGCTATGTCCTTTATCATAGCAGCCCTGAGAAACTAATCCGTGTGAGAAGATCCATCTTCTATATGTTAGGGATGGGTATGAGACCATCTCAAGACCCCTTTCCTCCAGAGGCAGAAATTAAGCATGGGTCTGTCTACTTTGCAACAGAAGATAAGCCATGTCCAATAAGCACATGAAAAGATGCTCCAGATCGTTAGTCAAGAGAGAAATGCAACTTAAAACCACAATCAGGGGAAGCCGGGATGGCTCAGTGGGTTAGGCGCTCACTTTGCAGCCCAGGGGACTGAGGATTGAATCTGGCCCTGGCCCGTGCGGACCCACATGCTGAGATGGGGAGTTCCCCCAGTTCAGTTCTCACCGGGGCGAGACCCCGGCCCAGTCCCTGCCCTGTGCAGCCTCGCCCACCTGTGGAATGAAACTATGTGGAAAAACCAATGATGTGTCACTATGGAGACTGTTCTGGGCCCTCCCCCTTCTCTCTGTCTCTGACTGTATCTCTCTCTCTCTCTCTCTCTCTCTCTCTCTCTCTCTGTCAAAAACAATAAATAAGTCTTTAAAAAAAAACCACAATCAGACTCTACTACATACCCATCAGATTGGCTAAAAAAGTTTTTTCAATTCCCAAACCCCAAAAGGTAGCAGAGATGTAGACCAACCATATGTTGATGGGAATATAACCACTTTGGGAAAAGATCTGGCAGTTTCTTAAAACACTCAATAGGATCTACTCTATGCCCAGCAATCTTGCTTGTAGATATTTCTCCAAGAGACATGAAGGCACATGTACACACAAAGACTTTTACACAAATGTTCGTAGCAGTTTTATTTGTAGTAGCACCGGGTGTCCATCAACAGCAGAAAGAATAAACAAGCCCTGGTCTCTCAAATAATGGGATATTGCTCAGCAATGAAAAGGAACAAATTGTTGCTATATGAGTGAACCTCAAGATGAAAGAAGCCTTTCACAAGGAGTACGTACTTGTGCCTCCACTTACCTGACAGTCCAGGACAAGCGAAAGTAGTCTATGGTGGAAAGAACTCAGAATGCTGCTTGCCTCTTGGGGTGGGGTGGGGAGGACTGACTGACTGGGAAGTAGCAGCGGGAAAGTTTCTGGGGCAAGGATAAATGTTTGACACATTGATTGGGGTTTGGGTTACACAGGTGTGCAGCTGTCAAAGAACTGAAAAGTACAGCTTCCGTTTTGTGCATTTCACTATACATAAATTTCACCTCAACAAAAGAATCATGAAGTTTGAGTTACACTAAATGACATCTGTGAGAGTTAAGAATGAAGTGTACGAATGTCTGTGACTTAACAGGAAATGCATCAAAAATAAGATGGATATGGAGGGTCAACAGACACAGGATAAGGCAAGTATAGTAAAATACTAATGATGGAATCTAGGTCGCAGGTGTACGACTGTTTACCTTACATTTCCTATAAAGTTGCTGTTTGAAAATGCTCATAACAAACATGTTGGGGTGACAATCAGACATGAATTGCAATGGCTGACTTCTCTCCATCTTTATTGCCACCGGCTTAGGCCAAGCTGCTGTCCTGTCTTCTCTGGATAATCATTCATTCATTCATTCATTCATTCAATAAATGTGTTGCAAAATAAGTATTCACCTACTATGAGCCAGGCACTGTCCTAGGCTCCCAGGCCACAGCATTGACCACGTCAGAGAAAGTCTGTTTGGTGTAGCCTATTTTTTAGAGGAGAAAGACCATCAACACGTACAAGTGCATGTTTAATATTTTAGATGCTACGAAGGTGAACTGATCAGTGAAAGGAGACAGAGAGCGCTTGAGGGAGGCTTTCTTTTCCATTGGCTGGTCAGAAGGGGCCATTCTGGGGAGGTGACTCAGATGTCAGACCAGAAGCAGTGAGAGAGAAAGAGCAAAAAAGAAAGAGAGAGCAGATGAAGGGTGTTCCAGGGTGTGTAGCAAACGCAGGTGCCACTGCAGACGTCTCTCTGCTTGCCGTCTGTGTTTGCCCTGCTCTGGCCCTGAGTTCTCTCCACAGCCAACACGGGAGGGTGAGCACTATTTGCAGGGAACTGGCAGATCACAGCAGGGTGTTTAGGCTGATGAGAGCTTGCAGGGGGTGCGGTGGTGGGGATGGAAAAAGCTGGGCCGCTGAGCTCCATAGTGAGAAACTCCAGCCCCTTGGCCCCCTCACCACCCTCATCAGAATGCTTCGTGTACGCTCACTGGGAGCTTTAAATCTGGCCGCAGCGGGGATTCCAGTGAAGGGATGACTAGGGGGGCAGAGGGACAGGGTGGACGGTGGGCGTGAGCTGGGACTGAGTCCCAGGCCAGAGCCACCTTTCCAACCCCAGGGCGCTAGGCAGCACCTCTTGGGTCCAACCCTTTTGCACTGAGTCTTCCTACATCTCAGGCTGGGGCTTCTTGTTCTTGGAAATGCTTTCCTGAGATTTAATCGCACTAATAAATGTAGACAGTAGGAAGGACGTGGTCAGCTACATGTCAGAAGGGAGGGACAGGCCAAGGGTGACAGTTGGTCCCTGACCATGGTGCTGAAGGTGGGCTTTTTCATAACACACACTCTCACACACACACAGTACTTACACATGCAGTCTCACAGCATGCTCTCTCACACACACACGGACTCACACGTTCTCACACTCTTGCAAGTCTCACACTCACACATGGTCACAGGCCTAGGTGTCAGGGAAGTGTATAGTTCTGATGAGCTGAGAAGTAGGGGGGTAGTCAGGGGACGAGGGGGTGGGCTGGGGGGTGGGCTGGGGCCCTGAGTATCACCCAAGTCATGAGGAAAGCAGGAGGAGCATCATCAAATGGCCAAGACATGGCATTGGAGTCAGTGGCATTGTCCAAATGTATGTGCCAGTTTCAACTGATGGTTCAAGAGAGCCAGAAAGTGTAAGTTACAGACATAAAGGTTCAGTGGAACCTCTAGAAATGGTTGTGGTGAAAAGTCCGGGGTCACAACAAGTAAATAGAGGGACCTTCAGATAGGGCCTCCCTGGAGAGCAGTTCAGACTGAACCCCAACTGCTGGTGGGGAGGGGGAAGGAGCAAAATCTCATGGAGGGAATTTTAAGACTGTGTGTGGACCCCACAAGGCGAGGAAGGGATGGGGATCTGGCTTCATTTCCAAAAAAAAAAACCAGCGTTGACATTTCGGTGTGTGTGTGCTGGAAAGGGGCAAAATAGACAGACAGGGAGGCAGACAGCCTTCAAAAGCCCAAGTGCTGGTTCTTAATCTTAACTTCACTGTATACTAGATGCTTGTGAAATGGCAAGAATAATAGTACAGCCTCGTGGGTTATTTCAGGGATAATGAAACATAATATCCAACAAAGCTTTGTCTTTAGACTTGGGTGTGAGAAAAATATTATCGAGAAATCACTCTACCAAAACACCAATCCAGGGCAGTAAACAAAGAAGAGTGGAGTTATTCAACTTCACAAGGAGATGTTTGTGCTGAGTTTTTATAGCTTTTTAAAACAATGCACCTTAAGAAATAAGCCAGGGTAAGATTCAGGACTGTATCATTTGCCTCCACTGATAACAATTAAGAGAGTCACCACTAGTGTCACACTTAGTCATTGTTTTATAACTTAAGCAATTGACTAAATGATGTTTCCCAAAATTTGTAACCAACTCAAGCATTAGGAGGTCTTTTTAACATTTAATTTTATTTAAGATTTATGTTATAGTTTTGAGAGATGAGAGAGAGAGAGAAAGAGAGAGAGAGAGGAGGGAGGGTCCAGAGCAGTCTCCATAGTTGTACATCATTAGGTGTGACATGGTTTCATTCCACACAGGTGGGTGTGGGGCCATGCAGGGCAGGAACTGAACTGGGGGTCACCCCCATGGGAGGTGAGGACCTTTGGCTGAAGTTCAGCATATGGGTTTGCACAGGCCAAGGCCAGGATTCGATCCCCGGACCTCACCATTGCTAGGCAAGTGCTCAACCAGTTGAGCTATCCCAGCATCCCCAACATTTAATTTTTAATTGTGACAAAAACACAAAAAACCCCACAAAAAACAATAAGATAAAATTTGCCATCTTATCCATTTTTAAGTACACAATTTAGTGGTGTTAAGTATATTTACATAATTGTGCTACCATTCTCCAGAAATTTTTCATCTTGCAAAACTAAAACTCTGTGTTCATTCAGCATTAACTCCCCATTCTTCTTTCCCCCACACCCTGGCAACCACCCTTCTGCTTTCTGTCCCTAATAATTTGACTATTCTAGACGCCACATATAAGCAAAATCAAAAAAGTCTTTGTCTTTTTGTGACTGCTTTTTCTCACTTAGCATGAATGCTAGGTTCATCCATGTTGTAGCATGTGGCAGAATTGCCTTCCTTTTTAAAGCTGAATAATATTTCGATAGAGCACATGTTGTTTATCCATTCTTCCATTGCTGTACACTGGGCTGTTTCCTCCTTTTGGTTGTAGTGAATCATGCTACTATGAACATGGGGGTGCAAATATCTCTTTGAGATCCTGCTTTCAAGTCTTATGACTATATATCCATAAGTGGGATCCGAGAGTCTTTTCTTTTTTAACTGAACTGGAGGCCTCACCACTTTTGGGAAGCACACCCCAGTTCAGCATATGGGTCCACACAGGCCAGGGCTGGGATTCGATCCTCGGTCCCCGGGGCTGCAAAGCAAGAGCTTAACCTGCTGAGCCATCCCAGCCCCGCCCCCCACACCCGAAAGTCTTTAATCATAGAAAAAGAAGCTATCTAGTTTCATAAGTACCAAGCATGGTCTTTTGTTCTCTCTCTCTCTCTCTCTCTTAGTGACCTTGAACTCAGGCTGCCTGGGTTCAAATCCCAGCTCTACCACTTTTTAGCTGTTTGCCTTTAGACAAGTTACTTCTTTGTCCTCAGTTGTTTTTCCATCTGTAGATGGAATTATTAACAGAACTTGTAACCTTCAGGCTTTTGTGAATGATAGCGAGTACATATACGAAGTATTTTTTAAGGCTTACAAAAGAAATAAACAATTGATCGATGTGACAATTGGGGTTGGTCTCAAGGGCATTACGCTGAGTGGGGGGTGGGGGGGAATCGTAATCTCAAAGGATTACATGCTGTATGATCCCACTTATGTAACATTCTCAAAGTAACAGAATTGCAGTGACAGAGCAAGCCAGTCATGGTCAGGGCTTAAAGTTGAGGGCAGGGTATGATTATTATGGAATAACAGGAGACTTCCTTTGTGGTGATTAAATATGGCAGTTCTATAGTCTAGCTGTGGCGGTGGTGGTGGTGTGTGCGTGAGAGAGGGGGAGGATAAAAATGGTGAGATTAAATTAAGACCACAAGCCAGAGTTAATAGCATTGTAACAACGTCCGTTTTCTAGTTTTGACAATGTACTGTGGCCATAAAAGATGTTATTGCTGAGGGAAACTGGGTGAGGGCTCAATGAGTACTCTGTACTGTTTTGCAACTTCTGGAGTGCCTTGAACCATTTCAAAATAAACTGTTATAATAAAAAACGTGTCTGAAACATCTGAAGTGCTCAATAAACATTAGCTATCAGTGTCTTTGATCTCCCCATGTGCATTTTTCATTTGATCTTTGCACTATTTTCAATGTTCTTTTTCTGTCCAGCTCTAACCACCAGCCATTCCCTTGGGTGGGGGGGATGCCTCCCACTGAGTTCTCCCAGACTTAAAGACTTCCCAGAAGAAAGCTTCACAGCTGTAAACATAATTATGAATCATCTGTGCTTTTCACGCCAGCCATTGTTTTATAATGTATGTAATTATCCAAACAGTGTTTCACAAACCTGGAAACTAACCAGGCATTACAGGTTTCTGATGCTTAAAACAGGAAAAAGAAATTTTAAAAAATTAGCCAAGGGCAATGCCAGGAGAGTTCAGGGGTTGAGCGCTTGCCTCACAATCATGAGGTCCAGGGCTCAATTCCCAACCTCATATGCAAGAACTGCGGTATAACCGGTAACCGCTGGGATACCTCCATGGAGAAGGTTCTCACCTCCCGTGTAGGAGGCCCCCAGCCTGTCCCCGCCCCATGCAGCCCCATGTCCACCTGTGTGGAAGGAAACTATGTCACAACTAATGTTGTACAACTATGGAGACTACTCTGGGCCCTCCTCCCTTCTCTCTCTCTCTCTCTTTCTCTCTCTCTCTCTCTCTCTCTCTCCTCTCAAAACTAAAATAAATCTTTAAAAAATTAACCAAGTGTGCTGAACACCGGGAGACACATTTCAAGGAGCCCAGGCTGGTGACTAAAGGCAAGAGAAAAATAAGAACGCATCTTTGCATTTGCTCATTATACTCGTATGCAATAAAACCCTTGACAATGACCCAAGAAACATTCTAGTTGTTATGCTTTAAAGAAAGGGTGAGGGCAGGATAGAAGGGAGGTATAAAGTCACAATGGAGACTTAATGCTGTATGCCTTTTTTTTTTAATCTACGCCTTTTTCATAAACATATTAAATTTTTGTACCAGGTGAAAATAATACCATTCAGAAAATTAAGTAGACATGATGTTATGCGTACAGACTCTCATGTAAGTCTCACTGAGTTCCAACGTGGCTGTTTCTTACTGTGTGACTTTTTAGCTTCTCTGAGCCTCATTTGTTCATCTGGAATGTGGGGGTGATGATAGCTCCTATTTGACAGGAGGTTGAGGAGATTAAGCAGGTGGACATTTGTGAAGGATGTAGAACAGTGCCTGGAACAAAATAACTTCTCTGTACGTAGTCTCTAAGTCAGTCCCTATGGAAGCACTCGTATTCTACATGACAATAATGGTGACATACGACTATTCCTGTCGTTATTTGAGACGTATGTTCCCTCTGATCTCTTTGTGCCCACCTCTTTATACGCCCATGTGTCCACTTAGGTCTCTCCACTGGGATCAGGAACACGTCTGGCTCCTGGGGCCAGGCGGGTAAGGTACATGAGGGAAGCAGGCTGAATGCCTCCTGGGCAGTGGCCGCTTGGAGCCTGCTGATGGTCACCTGAGGCCACCAGAAATACAGATACCATGTTGACTGATGTCTGATGGCCTGACCTTGTCAAGGAAGCTTGAAAGCTCCTGACTTTTCAATGCTGGTGGCCAGTACTTTTAAATGGCCAGAGCAGAGAGCCCGGAAATAAACCCGTGCATATATCATTGGCAAGGGCGCCAGGACTACACAGGGGAAAAGGATAGTTTCTTCAACAAATGGTGCTGGGAAAACTGGGTGTCCACGTGCAAGAGGAAGAAATTGGACCTTTATCTTACACCATACACAAAAAAATCAACTCACAATAGATTAAAGACTTAAATAGAAGACCTGAAATTGTAAAAGATCTAGAAGAAAACAGAGGGGAAGCTTTGTGACATTGGTCTTGGCAATGATTTCTTGGATATGGTTCTAAAAGCCCAGGCAACAAAACCAAACGTAGGTAAGTGGGACAACATTAAACTAAGAAGCTTCTGCACAGCAAAGGAAAAAACCAACAGTGAAAAGCAACATAATGGAGTTTCAGAAGATATTTGCAGACCATATAACTGATCAGGATTAATATCCAAACTATATAAGGAAGCCCTTCAGGGGAAGCCGGGATGGCTCAGTGGGTTAAGCGCTCCCTTTGCAACCCCAGGGACCAAGGATCGAATCCTGGCCCTGGCCCATGCGGACCCATATGCTGAGCTGGGGAGTTCCCCCAGTTCAGTTCTTACCAGGGCGAGACCCCGGCCCAGTTCCTGCCCTGTGCAGCCCCAAGCCCACCTGTGGAATGAAACTATGTGGAAAAACTGATGATGTGCAACTATGGAGACTGTTCTGGGCCCTCCCCCTTCTCTCTGTCTCTGTCTCTGTCTCTGTATCTCTCTCTCTCTGTCAAAAACAATAAAAATAAATCTTTAAGGAAGCCCTTCAATTCAATAGCAACATAATAATAATAATAACAACAATGACAACAATCTGATTTTTAAATGGGTAAAATACTTGAATAATATTTCTCCAAATAAAACATAGAAG
>PVKE010009956.1:0-43579 GCA_004027555.1 Craseonycteris thonglongyai | reverse complement strand
AAAAAAAAAAAAAAAAAAAAAAAAAAAAAAAAAAAAAAAAAAAAAAAAAAAAAAAAGAAAGGGACTAAATATTTTATATGTGCATGTAACAGGATGCTAAAACAAAACTATTTCAGACGCAGTTTTGGCTCTGGCCCCCAGGACAAGAGAGCCAACTATATCCATATTCCAAAGTGAAGTGCAAGACTAGCTAGCATGCAGGACTTGCAAAGAAGGTTTCCAAACACTGGTTTTGCAACTCTCACCAAAAGATGAGAATAAACCAGAAAGGAATTTTAGAAGAAAGCTTTTGATGAGCTGCTAGTCCCAAACACTCCACCCGCAGGGATCAGGTGGGAGATGCCCTCATTTCGGGCCTAGGACACAATAGGACACTCCTGAGAGCTGGATGCATATCCCCAGAGTGTCCTCAAGTTGTCTGTGGGCAGGAATGTGACATGCCTAAACAACTTACAGAGCAAATACTGACCAGATACTGACCAGACAGCTGAGCTAAGAGTGTGCTGAGTGGGGTAGTCCACTCCTGCTGAGTTTCAAGGAGCAAAGAAAGCCTGAGCATTTTCCTCTCAACCAGGCATGGAAACAAGAGAAGCGGCAGCATGGGACTGCCTTCTATGGTGATCAAAACCCGCCTCTTTAGGGTAAGGCCACCTCAGGAGATGGAAGCTCGAAACCGAGTATAGATGCCTAGGAGGTGAAGACGGAGCTATGAGCTGCCAGTTGGAGGAGACAGATTCAAAAGCATCAAAGACACAATGCTTGAGAGACCTCCCAGCAATGGCAGGGGTGCTCCAAAGAACCCACAAAAGAATTCTAAGAAGGAACAGTATTAGTTTTAATTGCCTGCAGGCTTTGAGAGCTTTGATGCCAGATAACAGTATTTCACTGACCCATATTAGATTGTCCTTTTGCAGGATAAATACTGCAGTATTCTCCCATGCAAGTACTAACCAGGCCCGACCCTGCTTAGCTTTCAGATCAGAAAGGATTGGGTGTGTTTAGGGTTGCATGTCTGTAGACATATCGGCATATTCATATGATTAATTCTTATACATCGAGTAAGAATTTTTTACCCCTCTCCTATCTCCCCTCCACCCAATTCAATCCTGGGGGGATCCAATGCAGCCTAGTGAGGAGGGAACAGGAAGCCAGACAAGAGAAAACCCAAGCTAAGAAACGGGGACACAGAGAAGCCGGATGGCTCAGTGGGTTAGGCGCTCGCTTTGCAGTGCCCGGGACTGAGAATCAAATCCCGGCCCCGGCCCATGTGGACCCATATGCTAAACTGGGGAGTTCCCCCAGTTCAGTTCTCTCTCTGTCTCTGTATCTCTCTCCTCTCTCTCTCTCTCTCTCTCTCTCTCTCTCTCTCTCTCTCTGTCAAAAACAAATAAAAAAAAAGAAACGGGGACACTTAATTTCATTGGACTGGACACATTAGTTACTGAATGTAGATTGTTTTACATGTGCACATGTAACCAAAGATGACAGTCTCCTTTATTACCAAAGAAAAACTAAAGAAATGGTGGGATTTGCCTTCCATTTTCATCCAAAGAATAGGAAATATTTGGTCCCAAAGAAAGGGCTCAATGGGAAAAGCATAATGTGGTTTTTTATTGCATTGGTCAAATAATACATGTTCTACTTCACTGTTATATACAAATAACTGGGCGCACCAAACTACCCAACCATTCATGCTAAGGAAGGCTGAAGACACAGAAGGTATCTACATTTCTGACTCATAAGACATTTTCCCACTGAAAGTTATGGTTTTGAGTTCTAGCCTGATCCACAAACATTTACTTAATAAATAATATGAATGAAATTATATGGTATTTTTGCTGCTGTCCCCACCTGACCCTACATTAATTCTCTCCTTCTCAGGAACAAACGTTTAAACAATTTATCTATATTCTTTATTGTCCCTGTAAGCTGGCCTCTGCCATTTTACTGGCCCAGATGGGTGCTTAGTAAATGAGGGTCACTCGCCTGTGCTAACTCCCTTCCCAGGCCTTGTTCTCCTGGAGGTCTGTGAGGCACCGGACACTCCTTGGTCACCTTCTCTCAAGCGCTTCCCCTCTGCTCTGTGACTGCATTCTCTTGGTCCTCTCTTCCCAAGCCTGGCTGTTCTTTCTCTATTGCATGGGGTGGCTCCTCTCCTTAGCTCCCAAATGTAGCAATTTCTGACAGATCAGTGCCAAACCCTCCCCTGCTCATCTCTCTCCTCCAAACCGAACTTCCAGCTCTGACTTCCTTAGAATTTGTAATCAGTGATTCTCCCAAAGACCTCACTTCAAACCCCAGAGTCACCAATGTTAAAAGATAAACTGAAGGATACTAAAATTTTTACCAGTTTCTTTGAGCAAAACTCGATTGGAATCAGGCAGCACCGAACCACATGTGGTTAGGAACACTCCCCTGACAAGAGCACAGGGAGATACTTTGACAGAGAAAAGATGGAAGCAAAGTAAGGACATTACTGACTGGTTATAGCTTAAAGCCTAGTTGGCTGTTTGTGATTGGTTATCCTTAGTGTTTTAATTTCATAACCTTGAAGCATTTATATGCTTAGATTTGGGTTTGATTAGGTAGATCACCACAGTCTTAGGGCCACATCACTCTAATCGCCTCCTTGTTTAATTAATTTAGGTAACAGCTTTTTCTCCTCTTTCTCCTTTGTCCAAATCATGATCCAGTCACTAAACCTACTGATTCTTCCTTTAAAGTGTCTCCTGAATGTATCCATTTCTCTTTAAGTTTTGCTGCTCCCCTAAAGCAGGCCCCTATTACCCTCTAACTGAACTATATTATAACCTAAGATAGATAGTAGTCATGCGTTTGTTAAACAACGATACTAACCTCCTGGTATCTTCCCAACTTCAGTTGTTCTCCCTTCAATCACCCCACATGCTATGATCTTCCTAAAATACTGCCTTAATGATGTCATACTATTGCTTAAAAACTTGCTACAAAAATCAACAAAACAGTAAATACTTGTTTTCTTTTGTTTGGGAGTTTATCATAAATGTGTCATTCTTTCTACTGAATAATAGTTGGGTGTTTTTACACTGAGCATGCATTACTTTTATAATCAGAGAAAAATAATAAAAGTATAATTTTTATGTCTTTTATCATTTGAAAGACTTATTCATGAACATTTTTGCTTTCTTTGTCCTGAGAAGTCTTATATGAAATTTATAACCTTTAAATTCAACGTACAATAAAAGTTTTTAGAGCCCCCCACTGCCTACAAAATGAAATGTAAAACTTGAGCCTGATATTCAATACTCTCCACAACTTGACCCACAAACTCTTCAAACTGTCGCTTTGACTCCTACGCCCTCTAAGGCCTCCACACCAGGCAAGTGCCTGCTCCCAACTCTACAGCTGTCCCCAAGCCTCACTCCACCTCCGCCCCTACCAGGCCCCCTCAAGTCTTACAGCGCCCTCTACCTCCATCTAGTCAAAGCATGGAATTTTTAAGGTCTGATGAGGCTTACATGGTCTCTGAACCAAGCCCCTTATTTTACAGCTGGGGAAACGGAGATCCAAAGCTGAAGTGAGGTCCACATTGCCTCAACTAAAGTCAAGGCACTTGTAACTCCTAATTTCATGCTCTTCGCTTTTATTACATGAAGGCTTCCAGGACTGTGCACTCCTTAAAAGGTCGGTGTCTTATCTTTAGATGTTCACTGGTTGTTATTACTGTCCACCTAACATACAATAGGAAAGTTCCATGTCTCTAGCTTTGTACAGATCCCTACTAATGTCCCTGTACTTAACTCTAATACCTACAGAATTGCAGTCATGTAATACCCTATCATTTTGCCTCTTTTATTTTTACCATAAGGTTAGCAAAGAACTTTAAAATTAACAAGAAACCACAATGGAAATATCATGCAGTAAAAGTGTCAGCAGATGTATACTGACCTACTTAGAGAAAGGAAAGATGTGCAAAATGACTGAAAATGTTTACTAACATTTATATTGCCCTTTCCTTTCCTGTGTGGAACCTAAACATCTGTGCCTTAAACTGCAAATGCAGCATATTTCTCCAGGGGTTTTCAACCTGAACAAATTGTGGTAGGCTCAAGAAATAGAAATGCTCAGCGCCCACCTCAGAGCCATGGAATCAGAATTAACAGGGCCGCAGCCCAAACATAACAAATGCATTCACTCATCCATTCCTTCACCAGAGAATGATTGAACTTCGGTGCCAGGCACTGAATTAGGTGATGGAGAGACACTTTCCTGTCGTGGAGCTTTTGTTGTAGTGGCAAGGAAGATATCTATCAAATAATCACACCCATAAATAGGTAAATAAAATGAATAACAGTGAATTAAACTTACAGGAAATTACAAAGTCTGAAGACAAGGCTGAAAAAGTAGAGTTAGATCAGGTAGGGCCTTGTGTAGGCCCTTGTAAAACATTTGAATTTTATCCTGAGGGCAATGGAAAGCCTTTGGAGAGTTTTAAGCTGAGGAATACTGTGAACCAATTTAATGTTCCAATTGCATTTGCTGTTGTGTACAGAAGTGATTGAAGCGGGAAAGAGTAAATTTAGGGAGATCCATGAACAGACACTGCATATATCTAGGGAAAATATGATGGTGACTTTGACAAACAAGGTAGAGGTGGAAGTAAAGAGAACAAGATGGATTTGAAATACACTTAAAGGTAAAAATCTATGCATTCTGGTGAAGGCTGGAATATGAGAGGTGAGAGAGGATGAGATGTCAAGGAAAACTCCAAGGTTACCAGCCTGCACCATTGGAGAGATGGTGGAGTAATTCCATAAAATAGAAAATGCTGGAGAAGAGCCAAGTGCAGTGGCAAAGACCATAAAAATCATGCTGAACATGAGGAGTTTGGGATAGCTTTAAAACATCATGTCGACTTGGATGTTTTGAAGTAGGCAGATGGTTATATAAGTCTGGAACTCAGAGGGCTGGACTCTCTCAGAGAGAAAAATTTCAGAATTATCAGTGTGTAGATGGAAAATGAAACCACATCTATGGATGAACTTGCCTAGAGTGAGAAATGAAAACAACTTAAAACCACACCTTACAACATGCCCATATGTAAGAGAGAAAAAAAATGACAGAGGACAAAGAGAAGAATCCAGACAACTAGAAAGAAACAAGGTGCACACTGGAGTGAGCTGGGGAAGTGGGAGATTAGACAACTTCCTTCCTTCCTTCCTTCCTTCCCTCTCTCTCCGTGTCTCTGTCTCTCTCTGAGGATCAGGTAAATGAAAGAAATAATGAAGTCATGGAAGGGAGAAGCGGGGTCAAAGTTCAGTCTCTCTCTCTCTCTCTCTCTCTCTCTCTCTCTCTTTTTGGAGGATCAGTTAAAATGAAAGAGAAGTCACTGGAGGGAGAAGTAGGATCAAAGTTCTCTCTCTCTCTCTCTCAGATTTGACAAATATAGGCATGTAAGATTTTGTGGAGTGATCCAGGTTGAAGATTCAGGAGAAATAAGACATAATTAATATTGTAGGTTTCCGAGAAAGTAGGAAAGGGAGAAGCCAGGAAAGAGGTAAATGTTTCAGTCTTAGATGTGAAGAATTATTACCTTTTCTGTAAAAGAAGACAATAAGCATGAGATGGGTGCCAATGGCTGAGTCCAGTGAGTTTTAATTTTCTAAACTCCCTCTATGCCATGCAAAATTAAGCATCATATAGAACCACATGCACACACATCTCACCTATGTCAAATACCTTTGTTTTGCTATAATAATGTAGGATACAACCATTGGGTACATTGTGTAAAGGGTACATAGGACTTCTCTCTACTATCTGTGAATCTTCTTCAAATAAAAAGTTCTTTTAAAAACTGAGGGGAAGCCAGGATGGCTCATTGGGTTGAGCGCTCACTTTGCAGCCCCGGGGACGGAGGATCGGATCCCGGCCCCGGCCCCCGTGGACCCATATGCTGAACTAGGGAGTGCCCCCAGTTCAGTTCTCACTGGGGTGAGACCCCAGCCCAGTTCCTACCCTGTGCTGCCCCACACCCACCTGTAGAATGAAACTATGTGGAAAAACCAATGATGTACAACTATGGAGACTGTTCTGGCCCTCCCCCTTCTCTCCGTCTCTCTATCTCTCTCTCTATCTCTCTTTCTCTCTGTCAAAAACAATAAAAAAATAAATCTTTTAAAAAACTGACCTTTGTATTGCTCAGATCACCTAGATTATATAGTCTTCTAGGTGATATAGCATATTTCCCCTACAAGATGCTATAATGTGAGTCTCCTAGACTCAGATCCTCCTTTAAAGTCATGGCTGTTGCAATCAGAATTTGAGACACGTTGAAAATAATCCAATGTGTGAGGGAATGGCATGTGTGGAACCCTTAAAACACGTAATAAAGGGATGCAGGATAGCTTAACAGGTTGAGTGTTTGCCTTCCAACTGTGGGATCTGGGGATCAAATCCCAGCCCTGGCCCCGGCCCATGCAAACCCATATGCTGAACTTCCAGGATGGTGGTGAAGGTTCTCGCCTCCTATGCAGGAGGCCCCCAGTTCAGTCCCCACCCCACGCAGCCCCACATCCACCTGTGTGGAATGAAACCATGTCACAACTAATGATGTACAACTATAGAGACTGCTCTGGGCCCTCCTCCTTCCTCTCTCTCTCTCTCTCTCTCTCTCTCTCTCTCTCTCTCTCTCTCTCTCAATCTCGCTTTCTCTCTTACTTTCTCTCAAACAAAATAAATCTTTTAAAAAAAACAAAAGGAAGCATATAAAAAATTAAAAAAACACATAACAAAGGTGAGCATCTTCTCTACCAACGTGTATAGCAAGCCCTGTTGACATCTAAATTCACCCAAAAAGGTGGCCATCTGAAAACAGCAATTGCTGCACATATTAAATAATTTAATGTGACAGAACTGCAAGTATCAGGAAATCTAGCGTCTAGCTCTGATGCTGCCATAACACTGCGTGGGCCTTCCCAGGCCATGTCACTTCGCTCAGATTTTTCCTCCATAAAATAAGAAGATGATCTCTCTGTCAAAAATAAATAAATAAATAAAATAAGATGGACCCGGGTAACCTCTAAGATCTCCCCCAACTAGGCTGACCAGATGTACCGTTTGAAACAGGACAGAAAACAACAGTACTGTCCCATTTCAAACGGTACCTCTGGTCAGCCGAGTCTCAAACTGAGCTAAATTCAAGGTGTCCATAGGCTGACCAGACGTATTGTTTGAAATGGGACAGGACCATTGTTTTCAGTCCCATTTCAAACAGTATGTCAGGTCAGCCTATACCCAGCACTGAAATCCTACGATCTGTGCTGATGGTTTCCTGGGATCCTTTAGTTCACTGATGAGTAGGACATGCCGAAGTCTGATCCCAAAGTTCTCTGACTGAGATCAAAAAGGCGTACCTGGACAGAGGGGTCAATAAGGGACACATGAAAGGGAGGGGACGCCTAGGGTAGCTTCTGGAAGAAAAGAACAAGACAAGGAAATCTTCATAAAAGTTAGCGTGGGGTCCAGAAATTTACATGCACACTAGTGATAGGACTGACAACAGCAGACCAAATGACTCGGTAAAATCATAGGAATCATATGGCACAAAAACTGTGAGTGCATTTTGAATTTTATAAAAAATTATGATATTTCGTTCTTGACTGAAATTTGTTTTAGCTTTCAAAATTAGAAAGTCAGGAACATTAATCCAGTTTTCCATTGGCTCACAGGTGCACCAAATACAGCAGCTATATATACTCTCAAAATAAAAATATATGCACATATTTCTACTCAGTTGTATTATCCTGTAGAAGAGTGGAATTATAAGGCAAAGAACATCACAAAGGATAATAATCAACAGCGCAGTCTAGGAGAAACAGTTCATTCACTCCATTCACTCATTCTTTCATCCCATAAGCATGAATGAGTTCCTATAACAGGTCAGATACTATATAAGATGAATATGAAAATTAATAAAATAGCATTCAAGGAACTCACAGTCTAATGAAGGGGTTCAGAAAAGGCCTCCCCAGGATGTGCCACTTTGGCATATGGGCTCACAAGAAACTTTTACCTCTCCTTTAAGGAATTTAAATTAGGAGCTTTGCCCATAAGAGTTACCACCAGAAATAACTTTGTATGACCAATCTGTAGGGCAGCACAAACTTCTGATTATGAAACATCTGTTCTCCTTATCGTCCTGCAATGACTTTGCTCCCTCTGAATCCCCAAGGCACCTCAGAAGGTCAGCGATACCTTATTTTAACTTTCCCTCTGTGACTCTCCCATGTGTACATATATATTAAATTTGATTTTCTCTTGTTAACATGTCTCATGTTGATTATTAGACCAAGCGGAAGAACCTAGAAGGGGAAAGTTTTCCCACCCTTCCCCCACTAATAAATAAGATAGTCATATTTTTTAGAACTACACTGATCACAGTTTAGAAAGATAAAAGGAATTCTGGAAACTGATGGAGGTGATATTTGTACAACAATGTTAATGTACTTGCTGCCACTGAACTACACACTTAAAAAAGGTTTAAGTGGTAAGTTTCATGTTATTTATATCTTGCCACAATTTTTTAAAAAGAAAAAAAAACACTACACTGATCGATAAACACTGTAGTAGAAGTACGTATAAGGGCCCACGGAAGAACGGAGAACGAAGTGCTGACCTCTTGTCAATTGACACTCTAAGAAATCAAATTCTCAAACTGACTCCTCCCTCCCTTTCTCACAGCACACGGAAGTAAGAGCTTGAGGTCTTGCTCAAGAAAAGCAGTCTTTTACGCAAAGGCTAAGAAAAGTGTTCTGGAAGCCGCACCCCCATTCCAGAGAGGACACCGCTGTTTTCTGACCTGTCACAATTCACTCCATGCTTTCTGTTAAGCTGTCATCACAAGCCAAGGGGGCTGACCAGATGCTACTTGTAGCATGGTTCAAGGACAAGAACTGTCCAAACAAAGATGTGCTCTACTGCAAAGGACAAACAGCTCCAGACAAACCTGACAGCAAAAGCAAACTGACCCAGGCAACAGCTGGGCGGCAGGGGTGGAAAGATAAGAAGCTTTCTGAAAGGCTATAAAAAGCCCTGACTGCTGGCAGACCTTGCCAAACCTTTCCACAACAACGAACTCAAGTAGATGAAACTATTATAAACACAGGAACAATTCAAATGAGACTGCTCCTGAATTACATAATAATGTGACACTCATCACACAAGGCGCCGAAAGAGGGATTTCAAGCCTCAGATCTATGGAGCTTTCTACCTTCCACCTCTTGGCCCCTATCCCCAGCACTGGCTTCTGAGTGACAGAAGGGCTAAGAAACGCCAGTCAGTTACAGCAAGAAGAGACCACGGATCGTGTTTCCCAAGTGTTTTCCAAATTACCAGAGAAGCTACGGTAAAAATACCGAGTGCTCCAAAAAATCTGATTCAGTAAACCTAGGGTGTCAGAGAGCTTCCTGGAGCTACTCACCGGGAAAGGTGACCTAGCTCAGCGTCTCACCACCAGGAAGTTCAAACATTAATCAGGACCCTGTCTGTCCCCAGTTTGGTACCTTTTCCACCACCCAACACTGCCTCTCAGCGGAAGAGATGGAAACTAAAGAAGCCTGGGCACACACCAGCATTCCTCAAAATGGGGTCCAGGAAACCAGCAGAATTGCCTAGACTGCTTATTTAAATGCAAAGTCCCAGGGCTCATAACAGCAATACTGACTTGCAGTCTGGGGTGGGGCCTGGACTAGCTCTCAAACAAGCTCCCCAGTCCGTTGCTTCTTGGGCACACTGATGTTTGAAGACCTGGTAAGTGCTACTGGCAGGATCTCAAGAGGGAAACTCAGCTAGCTGCATGAACTGCTCTGCAAGGGAAGTCAGGCTTCCATCTGCCCCTAGGAAACAGGGCACAAGGCTGCGGCTGTCAATGAGCAGGACTCTCAGTGACTACGGTTCTCCCTGAGGGTTCTCAGAGGAACAAGAGTGCCAATGCCTGGGTCACCTAGAGGCCTGGAACTCTGGGCAGTGGGCTGCCCACTGGGAGAGGGAGGGTGTGGCCAGAGTCCTCCTGATGCCACCAACATTAGCCTTTCCTCTGTAGAGCCTCTGAAACTGCCTTCTAATAACCTGGAATATACTTCTTAAGACATTTGCAACTAAATCTGGTAATGCATACAAGGGAATGCCATTCAGCCTTAAAAAAGGAGAGAAACTCTGATGTACACTACCACGTGGATGAACCTTGATGCTATTATGCTAAGTGAAATAAGCCAGTCATGGAAAGACAAATACTGTATGATTCCACATATATGAGGTATCCAGAGTAATCAAAATCATACAGTGAGACAGAATGGTGGTTGCCAGGGGCTGGGGGCTGGTGAAATGGGCAGTTATTGCTCAATGAGTACAGAGTATCAGTTTTCAAAGATGAAAAAAGTTCAGGAGATGAATGGTGTTGATAATCGCACAACCATGTGAATGTATTTAACACCGCTAAACTGTACACTTAAAAATAGTTAAGATAGTAAATTTTATGTTGTATATATTTTACCAAAATAAAAAAATTTAGGGGAAAAAAAGATTTGCAACTATTTAGGAGTACCAAGGATACCAGTCCAAAGATAGAGACTTAGTGATAAGGCACTAGAAGTACTGCAAAAAATGCAAATATAAGCAGTGTTTAACTTTTAAAACAGATTATCTTCCCAGAGTATATCTGTAAGATTATTATCAAATCAGAGCAGCCCCTCCCCATCCTATAATATGCCTGAAGTATGTGTGCTGCCAAAGAGAACACATAATGCACCTGAAGTATAAAGCTCCGTAAAATACAAGTCTTTGGAGAACTAAAATAAACCTCTAAGGAGAAGACTTGTTGCTCAAGGAAGTTAAGGGAGAAGTGGTGGAAAGAGCTGGGAGAAATAGAAGCGGTGGTGATTGTTCTAAGAGAAAAATTATATTCCCCAAAGCAGCAAAGAACTATTCACATTCCATGCAGGTATACAAATTAAATATATGCATAAGTAGCACCAAAAAAAAAAAAAAAAAAGTCAGTGTTCTCACTAAATTTTAAGAGGGCTTAAAAATAATAATCATCAAGAGTTGATTTGCAACTGTAAGAAATACCTAAGTCTTTTAGATTCTGCATATAAGTGAAGTCATATTCTCTGCATGACATTTCATTTAGCATAATGCCCTCTAGGTCCATCCATGTTGTTACAAATAAGATTTCACTCCTTTTTAAGGCTGAATAATATTCCATTGTATGATATATATGTACCACATCTTCTTTATCCATTCATCTATCGATGGACATTTAAGGTGTTTCCATATCTTGACTATTATAAATAATGCTGAAATGAACACAAGGGTAAATATAACTTTTCAAATTAGTGTTTTAGATTTCTTCAGAAATCTAAATATAGCCAGAAGCTGAAGGTTGAGAAGATGAATGAAAATGGTGAAAGGGATTAAGAATTACAAATTGCCAGTTATTAAATTAGTCAAGGGGATGTAAAGTACAGCATAGAAAATATAGTCAATAATATTGTAATAATTATGTATAGTATCAGATGGGTACTAGACTTAGCAGATATCATTTCATAAGGTATATAAATCTCTAATCACCATGTTGCGCACCTAAAACTAATATAATATTGTATGTCATATGTCATTGAAAAATAAATTAATTTAAAAATTTTTTAAATAATAACACATACCTAAGTCTATGAAGATATAAAAATCTTACTATGCTCCACCATAGTGTACTTCACAATAAAAGGAGATTAAAAAATAAGAATAAAAACCTAGAAATTTTACTAGATTAAAATAATTATTCATCATTAAAAATCCTGAAGGTGAAAGAGAGTATTTGTTTCCACGACTTGGCCACCGTGAACAGTGCTGCGATGAACACTGGGGTACATATATCTTTGAGAATTAAGGTTTTCAAGTTTTTTGGGTAGATACCCAGAAGAGGGATTGCTGGGTCTTATGGCAATTCCATTTGAAAAGAATATTTGAAGGCCAAAAGCAACTTAAGTAATCCCAAAAGATTAACAGTATAATAAATTATTCATTCACACTTATTCTATAAAAGCACATGTTATAGCTGTAGAAACGCCAAGGAACCCACCAAGTGTTTCAACTACAGAATCCTTTTTCTGACCTAGTAGAAAGGGTAATTTTAAGATGCCACTCTGATTATCTGCACAATCACTACAAATCAAAGCTCTGCTAAGTCCTGTATTTTTAATACATTTTCCTTCAGTAGCAAACTAGGATCAGTTCATATTTTCTCTAGAGACAAAATGGGATTTCAAAACACTCGTGAAAATAAATATTTTCCCCTCCCTGAGATCGGTCACTGAGAATGGCCACTGCCTTAGGAAAACAAAATATCATTTATAATGGTGAACTATTTAAATAAAAAATATATATACTTGCACCATAGTCATTATTCACTGCTGAAAGAAAATAAGTTTAATAATAAGCAATATACAGTCGTTGAAAGCTCCTTTGGAGTCAAGGAAAGATAAAAACCAGAGACCAAGGCTGCTGTGGGTTGCTTCTCAGAACTTTTCTTTGATTATACTGACCCCTAGTGGCCTTTGAAAGACTTTTTTTTTTTTTTTTTTTTTTAATGAAGAGGCTTCTATTTCTTTAGTGTGTGCCTCATATCACCTGGGGGGAATCCTTTCACCATGTATACATATATCATATCAGCATGCTGTACACTTTAAATATCCTACAATTTTATTTGTCAATTATACTTCAGTAAAACTGGGGGAATATTGTATCTCCAATAGTGAGTACTTGAACTACATGCTTATCTTCAAAAGGATAAGGATGCTTTATAGAATGTGGAAAAGGGAAAATTATATTTAGCACAAGATAAATGACTAATTTATACTTTTCATACATTCATTTAATAAATGTTGACTTCTATATGCAAAGCACAATGATAGGTCCCAGAGATACAGGGGTGAGCAAAACCCCCCAAAACTATAATCTATATACCACCAAACAGAAGTGACAGGGGTGAACCCAAAGAAGCAGAGTGCATGCTATAGGAATGTCCAGAGGATTAAGCCTTTTTAGATGCTGCCTGAAGGGCAAAATCAAGTTGCTTGAATAACAGAGGAAGAATAGTGTTCCAGTTCCAGGGAACAGCGCGGGAAGGCTCTGGGATAAGACAGCTGGTGGGTTTAAAAAACTTAAAGGATATATAATTAAAGCATGGGGTTCAAGGGTACGAGCCTTAACTGAAGCTGAAGGCTGAAGAGTAGGCAAGGGCCAGATCTTGTAAATGTTTTTAATTTTTTAAGTACCTAAACTTCCTTATCGTTCTTTCCTACCAAGGCAATATAACAGGTCAAGTCCACAGAATACTATACGAGAAATCCTATCAGTCTTTCCACCTACAATCTCATATCTTCCACAAGGCTTTTTCCACTATTTTATCCTCCTCTCTCCTCTGGTACTTATTCTCTTCACCACTCTAAACAAATTAATTTCTTGGAATCTGCCACCCACCCACGTGAGACTGCTCTGCCTGGTCTTGTTTTTTGTTTGTTTGTTTTTTGTTTGTTTTTTTTAAAGATTGATTTTATTGATTTTGACAGAGAGAAACAGAGACAGAGAGAGACAGAGAGAAGGGGGAGGGCCCAGAGCAGTCTCCATAGTTGACATTAGTTTTCCATATAGTTTCACTCCACAGGTGGGCACAGGGCTGCGCAGGGCCGGAACGGGGCCAGGAGCCTCCCACATAGGCCCCGGCAAGAACTGAACTGGGGGCACACCCCAGTTCAGCATGTGGGTCCTCATGGGCCAGGGCCGGGATTCGATCCTTGGTCCTCGGGGCTTCAAAGCAAGCACTTTACCCCCTGAGCCATCCCAGCTTTCCCAAGGTCTTGGTTTTTTTCTTGGTTTTCATTTCTTTAATACATAATTTTTATTTCTCGATATAGAGACAAATGCTAAGAGGAGAAACCAAACTTCCCCATCCACACATAACAATTTAATAGATAAAAGAACAGTTAAAATTAATGAAAAATAAATTTTAAACTGTTATAACTTTAAAACATTACCATCTGATACAATTAGAAATCACATTCAGATCTCAAACTTAAAAAAAAAGTTTAGTTCCTTGTTTTAAAAAATACTGTATCCCACTGAAACGTAAACGCAGGCCCGGCCAGCTGCTGTGGATCTCTCCCTCTTTCCGATGGTGGTGCTGGCTCTGCGCCACCATGCCAGGCGTCTGCAAGTCTTCCCGTGTTTCCAGGCTAGATTTTACTTATAGGTAATGAAACTCTACAATATGACCTCAACTTTACATTCAGGGCTCTAGACCCTGAATTTCTACTTTGTAGGATACCATTGCTTTTTTTTTTTAATCTTTTTTTTTTTAATATATTTTTATTTATTTATTTTTATTTTTCACAGAGAGGAGAGAGAGAGAGACAGAGACAGAGAGAGAACTGAACTGGGGGAGCTCCCAGTTCAGCATATGGTTCCGCACGGGCCGGGGCCAGGATTCGATCCTCAGTCCCCGGCGCTGCAAAGTGAGCGCTTAACCCACTGAGCCATCCCGGCTTCCCCTACCATTGCTTTTTTAAGTACTGATTATTAAGCATTTTCTAATATATATATATTAGACAGCCAATGTAAAAAGAAAAAATTACACCCACTCACACACACACACACACACACACACACACACACACACACACGTGAATGGGGCAACAATGGACACCTGACTGGAGGGAAGCCCATCCACCCATGAAGAGGCTTCTTTATAGGGCCTTAAGGACAATGGTTGTATAGCTGAGCCAATGCAACCAGTCCACTGAACACCTTACAGGTTGGCAGAAGAGAGAGAAGAAAATGGAGCAGACCCCAAGAGACAGAAGGAGCAGCTGGTCCCAACAGCATCACTGCTCTTCCTTACAGCAAGCCCTTTATCCCAAGGTGGTCCAGTGAGACACCATCCTTAGGGGTACTTGATGGCCCTCACTGACTCAGGGTCTTAAACAATCCCTCTCCTCTTGTACAGATTTTGGTTTTTCTGTCATTGTTGTGTCCTCTAACATTTATCATATTAGCCATCTCACCATAACAATGGTCTCTGAAGAGAGAGATCATGTTTAGTTCTTCTGTGTTCACCACAGCACTATAAGCCCTCATCCACGATGGATGGATGAATGGATGGATGGATGGATGGATCGCCGGCTGGCTGGATGACAGGGAGGAAAGGAGGGAAGGAGGGAGGGAGGGAGGGAGGGAGGAAGGGAGGCTAGGAGAAAAAAAATGATTCCTGGAAAATTTATAGTGAAATCCAAAAGTAGGAACTGAGAATAAATCCTAATTCCTGAAAACTCATAATCTTCTTCCTAATCTTCAACCCCCATCATTACCCACATGTTCTAGTACCCTCAGATTTCTCCCAAATCCCCAGACACAGAAGGCTATTTTCCATTTTCCCTACCTCTGCACAAATCCTTCTCTCTTATCTCACAAATGTCTACTCTTTTCTCCTTGTCTATGAGCTCAGTTATCGGCTTCCCCTAGCGTTCATCACCCCTGCTCTAGCTTTCCACAACTCCTTGCATACACCTCTACACTTTCCATTTCCTAGCTGTCTCCCGCTCTGTGACACAACCTCTCCAGGAACCCAGTGTGCTCTTCATCTTTATGCAGATGCTCAAAAATGTGCTACCGTGGACTAATTCTGCTTTTAGGATGTGGCCCCATAAAATGGTAATTGAAGAAAAAAAAATTATATTTTTATTTATTAAGTACTAGATACTTTTGTCTTACCTCAGGTCTTAGGCTAATGAAAGATTCCTTCTAATACAGCAGTTCTCAATGGAGGAAGGGAAGCATATCCCCCTGCTCAGGGACATTTGGCAAAGTCTAGAGACATTTTGGGTTGTCACAAGTTGGAGGGAGAAAAGAGCTACTACTGAAATTTACTGGGTAGAGAGAGGCCAGAGATGTTGCTAAACGCCTTACAATGCACAGGACAGTACCCACAACAAAAATGTCGAAGAATTTTCATCTAAAATCTCAACTGTTCTAATAAAATTATTTTTTAAAGCTCTTATTCAAGAATTTATTGTATGAGATACCATCTCACACCTGTTAAAATGGCTATAATAAACAAGACGAGGGATAACAAGTACTGGAGAGGCTGTGGAGAAAAAGGAACCCTCACTGCCGGTGGGAATGTAAACTAGTACAACCACTATGAAAGGCTGTATGGAGATTCCTCAAAAACTAGGAATGGAATTACCATATGACCCAGCCATCCCTCTCCTGGGTATCTACACAAAAAACCTGAAAACCTTAATCTGCAAAGATATATGTACCCCAATGTTCACCACAGCACTGTTCACAGTAGCCAAGTCATGGACTCAATCAAAGTGTCCTTCAATAGATGACTGGATAAAGAAGATGTGGTACATTTACACAATGGAATACTACTCAGCGATAAGAAAAGATGAAATACAGTCATTTGTGACAACATGGACGGACCTTGAGACCATCTTATTAAGCAAAATAAGTCAGACTGAAAGAATCAGGAAACATATGACCTCACTTATAGATGAATTATGAAACTGAAAGTAACAAAGAAACAAAAACTTACGGACACACTCAATAGTTTGGTGGTTACCTGAGGATGGAGGTGGGTGGGAGTTGGGAGCGGGCACCAGATATATGGTGATGGAAGGAGAGCTGATTCTGGGTGGTGGGCACATAATGCAATACATAGGTGATGTAATGTAGATTTGTACATCGGGAAACTATCTAATTGTTACCAACCAATGTCACCCCAATAAATTTAACAATAAAAAAAGAATTTATTGTAATAAATTCCAAAGGAAAACAATGGGAAAATATTTACTCAATTTTGAAACACTACATAGCAATACACAGGAGAAAACCTGAGGCAGAGACAGGAGGGTGTTTCAATGCCCCTGCCTTGTTAAATCTCAGAGCAACATGAGCTGGCAGCAAATAAAGAAAATAGGTTAAAAAGTTGGGGAGAAAGAGGATTGGGAAACAGAAGACTGATGTGGTTGTTTAAGGTCACCATGTTTTTCAAAACAAAGATAAAAGTATGTTAGTCCAATCTCATCAGGAGTCATTATTCTGAGACATAAAATTTGCCAAATAATAGTTATATATGCATTACTTAGTTTTAAACCACTCAATGCATGCAACAAATAAGTAAAATAAACATCATTTCATCAGTTTTATACTGAAATGTGAAATGTTTTAACCTTGAAACATTATATTATAGAAATAGACAACAATGATTAAAACTCTAAAATATTATAGTGTAGGTTAAACTATTGAAAAACACAATAAATTATAAAATAAACCACTTAAATTATCTAGATGTTCAGATTATGTTTTTTTGTTCACTGAATAAAGGACTGTGGCAATATTTCCCCCATTTGACCTCCTTAATCATTTTAACATCCTCCTTAAAAATATATTTATACTCACATTCACTTGAACCTGAATGGACCAGTCACCAAGTATTGGATGAGAAGATAACTGAAAAGTTTTGGAAACAACTCCAAGATCACTTTGTTCTGACAACCACTGCTGAATCAAATTTGACTTGGGGTCCTATAATGAAAAGCATACATGTGAACTATATAAAAGCTGCTGCCAGTGTACATATGTATCCTATCTAATTACAAATGATCCTATCAGCATGCCCAGGCACATCCAAAATACGGCACAGAGACAGTTTTTTGAAAATTGTCAGCTTTATACTATAAAAAAAGACAAATCAAAGTTTCTTCTTCACTTATATCCTGAGAATATCTTGTTTCTGCTCCATCCTTTAATTCCTGGCAACACATTTTCTTCTACATGAAACAATACAATGTACACATCACCAAACCTGCGTCATTGTTGTTGTTGTTGTTGTCGTTGTTGTTGTTGTTGTCATCATCTCTAAAAGAAAATCCCACCAGAGGGATAACAGGCCCCGTGTTTTAAAGGCCCACTATGTGTCAGGTACTTTGCCTTTTCATTACAACTCATACATCAATCATTCAGTCATTACAATTCTCCATGGTAGGATTATCCAATAGTATGGCTGAAAAAACTAATGCCTAGAGAGGTTAGGTAAGCACTCAACTATAAGCGATTGGCATGGCCTAACATTATAGCACCAATAATTGACAGAATTTAGTACTCAAACCCATGTGTCTTTTAATTCAACAAAAGGTTATCAGAGCTGTTTAACCCAGGGGATACATGAAAAGCACTTCAGTCTTCCTATACTCTCCCAGACAGCAAACTCTTCATGCAACATTCATCCAAGCCAAACCAGCAGTCATCCCAGATTCCTCTCACATTCCCAGCACTGTCAACTCTGTCTCTTTAATATCACTCCATTTCCTCTCCTTTTCATCCTCACATCCATCCACTATGTCTTATTTTTGAACTATTGCAAAAAAGCTCTCTCCTCCAGTCTTGCCCCTCTAATATTTCTCTCCCATTGCTCACAGAGTTATCAGGCTGAAACGGAAATCTGAGACCAAGGTAAAGTGGTTGAAATGGGTAGTATAATTCCTGGTGTATAACAAGCAGTGAATAAACATTGGTTATGATCATACTAAACCACTAGGTAACAACAGATTTTGTGTACTTCTGGAATGAGGTCTACACTCCTTTGCCTAATTTACAAGGTTTAGTAATCTGACCCCACCTACGCTCCTAGGCTCATCTTCCTCCAAACATAGAGATTTGTTTCCAATTTACTGCACAAGGCCATGCACCTAGGCCTCTACAATGGCTACATGGAATGTCCTCTCTTCTTTGTCGAACTGGTGAAATAAGCTCATGTCTTGCCTTCTATACATGCCTCCAACAGGCAAAAATGACCACTTCCTGGAGAGCCCCTAGCACGTCTGGAGTTTATCTCTTTTGAATATTTGTTACTGGTTATCTTGCGGGGGCAGGGGGGGGGGCTTGTTTGTTCGTTTGATTGTTCATTTGTTTGTTTGTTCCATACTAGACTGTGAACTCCTGAGAGCAGGGATCAAATATTTTCCCTTATTCTTATTCTCTATTCTTTGACTAGAGGTAGTAGTTGGTCCATCTATGAGAAGCCAGAAAAAATCTGTCTCCCCAAGTCGGGGAGAATGCAAAAGTCAGGTAAGCACAATGCTGAGAACTGAGTAGCCAGAACTGTGATGGTCAAGATGGCTAACTATTAAAACCAAAGAACAAAAGCAAGTCAAGAAATCAGCAGGTCACTGTCCTTGGCAAACACCTGGGACCGCATGATACATGGGAGGTCTATGGAATGTAAAGACTCAAAAACATAGAAAGAAATACAAATAGCTAATAAATATATGCTGTCCAATATTTTAAGGGATATAAATGAAAACAATGAAATATCATTTTTCTTCTATCAGACTGACAAAGATAAAAATAATAACCATAATTCCCAGTGTTCTGAATTGAAGTCTTTGATGACTTTGCACCTAGAGGATCGGAAGAGTTGGAAATGAATGAGATAATCCCTCTGGCTTTCTAAGCCAGTCTTGGACGTAGTAGGCCTAACTGTCACAAACAGAAAGACATAGAGAATGTAGAAACACCAGAAGTCTTTACAGAGCACATCAGGATTTAAATGGGCCATTCATGGTGGCATCACAGCAGAACTCAGCATTTACAAGTGGTCACCTCCTGATGGGACACACACAGGACAGGGCCACCTGCAATGTGAAGAGTGCCCCTGTCACAGCCAGAACAGCTACATGACAGTGATGCTGGAAAAGCAGCCCCTCATGCCCTTGGAGTCACCTCTGGATGGCTCTGGATCTCTGGCAGCTGCCTCAGCATGACAGTGCTAGTGGCCTGTGACTGACTGTGAACTTGAGCAGTGAACTCCCTGGCTAGAGAATGGGTCTGTAAGGAGTATTGCAGCCCGTCCCTGGAGTCCTGGATTGTGCGCACAGTGTCTGTCCAGCATGTAGAATTAGAAAAGCCAAATCACTTAAACAAGGGGGTGTCCACACTGGCTCGGGGCTGAGGTTCTGGTTTAAACACTGCTGCTTCGGGCCAGAATGTCAGGATACAAGCATAGGTTATACCCCCAGGCCAACAGCTGTTCCCACATAAGGTCATTCACCTGTACCAGGAATAACAACTTCTTCAACAATAGAGGTCAACATAGAAGCCAGCCAAGCCAGCTACCATCACAGTGTTGGAGGCACTTGTTTCCATAGGGTTAAGCCAGGTTGGGTAGAGGCGGCCAAAATTAGGACAGAGCCAGGCATGTTTTCCCACTGCTGAAAGGCCTCTGAAGTCCCTTTCCTTCCTGAGAAGATCAGATCAGCTCCTGGGGCAGGCAAAAATAACGATAGCCACTGATTAAGAATAAAAATAAAAAACACTGAACACCTTGGAATATACCGTACTGTGATGGTCAAGATGGCTACTTCCTACAGTCATTCTTGGCAGGACAAGATGGGTCCTAAAAGGTTAGCCTCATAGTCATCAGATGCACTTCTCCACTTTAGCCTGCAGGTGGTGCTGTATTAAGAGTACGTATAACTTTGTCCAAGTCAGGGGCTCTTGTTAAACTAAGCTCCATTTTGAGGGGGACGTTTTGCCAAGAAACCAACTTTTACACACTGAAAGATGTAGAAAACCTCAGTCTGTTGAAGCCTGACCCAAATGACTGTTTTCAGATGGAGGAGAACAGCAGTGTGGGCGTTCACTTCAATGCTATGACCAGGCCTCTGCAAGTTACACAGAAGGAGGCAGCTAGACCTCAGTTCACATCTCAGCCTCACTGCAGAGAGCAGAGTGTAGATGCCCTTCATTCACTGCCCCCAAAAATTTTGCATTCCAGGTGGAATTTTAATCTAAACTCCCCTCCCCTGGCCAAGAAGGTCACGTGTTGGCCAAGCCAGTAGGATCCCTCCGGATGTGAGGTAGCAAGAAGGCCTCTCTGAGCACTTCTGGGAAAGCTGAATGCGGCAGGCTAAGTCCAAAATTGGAGAGAAGAGCACAAAGATTCTACAAATCAAAGGTTTCAAAAGCAGATACTAGAGCAGAATAGAGAGGCAAAATATAAATGCACAGAGCAGCTGTCCTAAATCAGCAGGGTTAGTTCTGGGTTAATGCCTCAAACAGGCAATTTATTCAGCGCTGACTTTTATTCACCTAAGGGAGAAGGAAGCAAATTTGGTGTAAACAGCCAGGGATAGGCAGACATTGACTTCTAAATCCTCCACTTTACCCGTAATTTATGGCACAGCAAATTTTCAGTATATGTGGATAAATGATAAAGAGTATTATGAATGGAGTTCGTAAAACCCTACTCAGATAATTACATGAGGTTGGAAATGCTATTCACTATGTCAACCTGCTTTACAGACATTCCAGTGTATAGCAAAGTCATAAATTCACAGAGCCACAAACTCTGAAGGAATCCTAACTCATTTCAACAAATACACATTGAGCACCATGCCAAACAATGTGATATTTGCTACAAACACATTTGGGCTGGAAGTTTTGAGAACACATGTTTGTTTGCTTGATTTTTGTTTCATTTATAACAAAGAAATTAAAACTAGGAAGACATCGAACTAAAAAACCTGACTTTACTTCCCATTCTACTCATATGCTATTCATCTGAACACTGAAGGTAACCTATGTCCCAGGACTGAGGGGGTTCCCAGGACCAGGAACTTTCAGTTTTAAAATCAAGAGAGTCCCAGGCAAACTGGGATGAGTTGGTCACCCTATTTCCATGAGATGACCTAATGTCTAGTACGCTCCTCAGCTGAAATGTAGAAAACAGGTCCAGCCAGATCTCAGATGTCTTTACAGCTTGGTTCTCACAGGAAAGCACTCAATCTGCTAACTGTGCTTTAGAGTGTTCAAGCAGCAGAGGGCTTAAACAGCTAATGGACTATGGCTTGTATAGGCGCAGTTCTGAAAGCGTTACTTAAATTATCTCACTTCATCCTCACAAAAACAGTTTCTGAGATATTACACATTTTACAGCTAAGAAAACTGAGGCTCAGAGGGGTTAATTAATTTCCTTAAGTTCATACAGCCAGATCTATTCTTAAGAGTAGACAGTGATCCCTTCAAGATGTTAAGTCAAATCACATCATACCTCTCAGAATTCTCTAGGGACTCGTCATCTCACTCAGAATAAAATCCAAGTCCAGGGGAAGCCGGGATGGCTCATTCGGTTAAGTGCTCACTTTGCAGCGCCAGGGACTGAGGATCAAATCCCGGCCCCGGCCCAGCCCGTGCAGACCCATGTGCTGAACTGGGAGCTCCCCCAGTTCAGTTCTCTCTCTGTCTCTGTATCTCTCTCTCTATCTCTCTCTCTCTCTCTCTCCCTCTCTCTCTCTCTCTGTCAAAAACAATAATTAAAAAAAAAAAAAAGTCCAACGAATCTTTGGGGAAGCTGGGATGGCTCAGTGGGTTAAGCGTTCACTTTGCAGCACCGGGGACCGAGGATTGAATCCTGGCCCCAGCCCGTGCGGAACCATATGCTGAATTGGGAGCGCCCCCAATTCAGTTCTCTCTCTCTCTCTCTGTGTCAAAAATAAATAAATACATAAAAAATAAAACATTAAAAAAAAAAAAAGAAAATCCAAAATCTATATAATAGCCAATAAGACCATGTATGACCCCCTCCTCCTGACCTACCTACTCGTACATGTATCTGACCTCACATCCTAATATCTGTCCCCTCACTCCCTGGGCTCAGTGCATTGTCAGCTTGCATTCTCTCAATACACCTAACAGGCTTCCATCTAAGGGCCTTGGCATATGCTGTTCCCTCTGTTTGCATGAGCTCATTCTTTTTTCTTTCTTTTTTTTGGTTAAATTTATTGGGGTGACATTAATTGATATCAATTACAGTGTTTCCAGGTGTACAATTCTACATTATATTGTCTATACATCACAATATGTGTTCACCACCCAGAGAGCTCATTCTTTTATTCCCTTTAGGTCTCTGCTCAAATAAGACTTCCCTAACAACCCTATGGGAAATAGCAAATTCTCACCCATTTTTTCCCTCTCATTCTTATTCATTCTCTCTCTCTCTCTTTCTCTCTCTCTCTCTCTCTCTCTCTCTCTCTCACACACACACACACACACACACACACACACAGAGTACATGTGCATACACACAAACACATGTATACCTATCCCTTTATATGTGTGTGTGTGTATTTATTGTCTGTCTCCCCACTACCCACTGAAATATAAGCTCGATTTAAACAGGGATCTAATATATTCTGTTCATGGCCCTACCCCAGTTCCTGGAACATAGATGTTCAATAAATGTTTAACAAATGAATAAATCAATAAAGAGACAGGATTGGAACCCCAGCAGGCCAACTTTGGAGCCTGCACTCTTAACTTGATGCTCTACAATCTCTCTTCCTAGAGAGAGAGTTGTATGTTGGGAAGGAAGCTCATTCATGGTGAATTCTAAGATAACATGAGCAGAACTTTTAAGAGCTTCAGTAAGAAGGCCTGAAACCTTGCTTCATTTCTGTCTGGCACTTACCTTAATTAGAATGTTTAAAGAGGTTATGTAAGGCTTAAAATCGGCGAAGAGTGTAACAATGCGAAACTTCACTTCTTGCTTCGGCTTGTACAGGGACTTGTCTGTTTGAATGAAGACAGTCATTCTCTTGGTCTCAAATGATAAGCGCGTACTATTAGAGAATAAAACCTCATCCTGGGCATGTCCAGTGACACGTAGCTCATACATCTCTTCTGCACTGTTCAGAGGTAGCTAGAAAACAAAAAGAGATCAGGCATATCAAGGTCTCATTATTTTATCTCAAAAATATTTTTAATTATAAGTAGAAAGAGAATGTAAATACATAGTATTATCAAAAGTAATTGCAAGGTTAAAAAATCTGCCCCTCCGAGGCACCAAAGTTAAATAATTTGTTTTCCTTTTTTTTTAAGATCCTGCAGTTTGCTCTCCAATTAAATCACAGGGTTCTGGAATGCAGGAACATCCATCCCACAGCTCTCTCTCAGCAGTCACTTGTCATTTCATATTCCAAGTGCAAATTCTTCCTCACGTATTGTCACTGTGGGCAGAATATCTAATACCCTTCAATGTTCTTTTCCATGCCTCACCCTATCTGAGGCAATCAGTGAAAGGCACAAATGGAGCAGATTGGTCTTCCTGCTATATACATACTCTCTCAAGCTCTGTTCCACAATGCACTCTCTTCCTGCACCTTGTGTGCCACATGTCGTGTTCCTGGTAAGGATGATGAGGCTGCTACTTGTCCTATTTCTACTACTAGTAGAAAGCCCACCTTGCAGCATTAACACAGCAGAAGCCATACTCAGCACTTTACACGTGCTGTGCTGTGTCATTTGACCTCACAGCAATCCCTCTTACTAACACCACTGTACAAATAAGGCAACTGGGGCTTAGGGGAGTAAAAGAAGTTGTTCCAGGTCACTAGTGGAGATTCAAACCTAAGATGGGCTATACTACTCTTACGAGCCTTCATGTGATGGTTTTAAAATATGTCCAAAAATTCTCTGACCCTTCTCCCTCGAAAAGATGGAACCTAATTCCCCAGATTCAGTCACTTTGCTTCTCTGTGTCATAAAAGGGATGGTTTCGGCCTGGTTGTCCCTTCCATTAGGCCTTGCTCTGGAGGGAGCCAGCTGCCATGTGCTGAGGACACTGAAGAAGCCTGCGGAGAAGCCCAATAGGGGAGGAGCCCGAGGCCTCCCATCAACACCGTCCACCAGCTCGCCAGCTGTGTGAATGAGCTGCCTACAGAGAATCCCAGCCCAAGGGAAGCCGGCAGATGACTGCAGCTCCGGTGGACATCTTGTCTGCATCCTCGTGAGATCCCACGTCAGAACTGCCCAACTATGTGGTCCCCAAGTTCCTGACCCACAAAAACTAAGAATAAAAGTTTATTGCTGCACTATGCCAAAGTTTGAGGATAATAGGTTACATACCAATAGACAAGTAGCACACCCGACTTTTAGTTCATTTTCAGATTAACAAACCTGAGGTTCTGAAACTACATTCTGACTTCTGTTTGCAAATAAGTTTTGTCCACCGAAAGTTCAGAGATTTTTCAAGAATAGCAGCCACCATAAAGTTCACAATATAGATAAGAATATAAAGGAAAATAACAAACCACCAATAAAATGGTCAGCAGGAAATATGTAGAAAGGTGCTGTTGTCTTCAATTTACTTGGAAATGCATTTAAAAAATAAGATGAATGAACAGATGGAGAGATGAGTACATAGATAGATATGTAATAGAGCAATGTGAAATAGTAAAATGTGAGTGGTAGATTCTAAGGTGTGGGTAAGACTGTTTACTATGAAATTCTGTCAAGCTTTTTGTATATTTAAAAATGCCAAGGGGAAGCTTGGATGGCTCAGCGGGTTGAGCGCTCATATTGCAGCCCTGGGGACCAAGGATTGAATCCCAGGCCCAGCCCATGCAGACCCATATGCTGAACTGGGGTGTGCTCCCAGTTCCATCCTCACCAGAGTGAGCTTCCTATGCAGGATGCCCCCAGCCTGGTTCCTGCCCTGTGCAGCCCCACACCCACCTGTGGAATGAAACTATGTAGAAAACTAATGATATGCAACTATAGAGACTGCTCTGGGCCCTCCCCCTTCTCTCTGTCTGTCTGTCTTTCTCTCTGTCAAAAACAATAAAAATAACTCTTTTTTATAAATAAGTAAATAGTAAATACATAAAAAGTCATAATAAAATACTAGGGGGAAAAAACCCACAATATCACCTTCAAATGACCTCTTAGTGTCAATTTCTGCTTTTCATCAATAAATAAATATTTATTGAGCACATGCAAGCTCCAGGAGGTTCTAAGTGCTTGGGACAGAGCATGATGAACCAAAGATAAGTGCCCTAGTGGGACTAAAAGTCTAGCCTGAAACTTGCATTCTTATATTCTGTTTTCTCTAATGATACTTCAGTCCTCAGATTCTTTTAAACAGAGTCTTAATACTATAAGCAGGAAAATATATATGCCAGGAACCAGCATAACATATTGGCTATATCTATTGAAAGTTTATAACTATTTCATGTTTAAAAATCTGATTTTTGATGGGCTTGCTCTGTATGCCCTGGATATAATTTGATCATATAGTGGCACAGAGGCTCCAGAACAGATAGTAGATGGAAAACTTATGTCAAATTAATGATGCAGAGGCCTGAAATTAATGAGGCTTATTAATCACAAGGAAACTAAAAAGTTGGAGAAGTAAAATTAATGCAGAATGTGTCCAAAAACATTGACTCTGCCCCCTACTGCATCCTCTTTCAGGGAGCTAACACTGCCTCAAGAAGGGAAGGTACTCTTCTTGCTCCCTTCAGTTGCCCTAACTAATTTGCTTTTCCAACACTCCCCTGTTAGAAATCTCACCTCCTCATAAGTAAAATTTAGTTAACTTGGATCCTTAAAGCCTCGCTGCCAAGCCCAGTGCTGGAAAGTCAGAAATAACAATATGAATCTGGTATATCCGTGGGCCTGGGGTGTCTCTATGAACCACCAGCATCACCACATGACTTGGAGTGGCCCCACGGACTCTGGGTGGAACTACAGATCCTGAGCTGTCAGTACAGACCTTGGTTCTTCGTTGTTAACAACAGAGAGACATAATGAAAAGAAGACTGAAGGAAATGTGGTGGATTTTGTGCAATCTTTATGAAAGTTTCTGTACCAGACCTGGAATGAGGTATAACCTGCTTCCTGCAGTGGAAAGGATACCAAACAGTAATAAAGGCTCCTGAATCTCTGCTGATCAAATGCTTTCTGCCTTCTTAGGGCCACAATTATTGCAAAGCATTCCCAGAGTTGGTAATAATGGGTTCCTTCATAAGAGACTTCTGTATCTCTTATACAAGAACCCATTATTTACCCAGAGAGATTATGGACTCCTACATGTTAAGTTGAGGGCACACGGTTAGAGAAAGAAGCAGGTCCTACAATCAGACACTGTATGGGAGTTTATAATATTGAGGGGTTTTGATCAACCAAATATCAATCAGCATCTGAGGTAGGCATGGTTAATTCTTCTCAGTTATGCTAGGTGTGTTTCATGAACATATAAATGCAAACTCTCTTGAGTAAATGGTAGCTCTTTGCCCAGGGTACATAAGGAAGGCATGCTCAAAAAGGTCTTTGGTAAACAATACATGGATTTCTTATTCTAATTTGACCTGTCTAAAACCATTTCACCATCTCTGAAAGATCAAATGTCTTAAGGAAACTGAGACAGCATGATAGCATTTATTCTGCTTTACTTCATTAATAACACCAGTTACTAAAGCAATGGAGATTTCAAATAATTTTCAAAATAGAATTGAAAATTTTAAGATGATAGTTTCTATTTAAAATATATTAGTATTTATACTTAAATGTTAAAAACACTTCTAATTTAAAAAATCACTCCCGTATTTTAAGTTGAATTTATTTACAAAGAGAATAAAAGAAAATTTTTAAAGCCCATTTTGTGGGGAAAAATTTTTATATTAAGATTAAGCGACAATTATGTTTTATTTACTTCTTATTAAAAGCTCATTGTACTGTAGCAAAAGTAGAAATAATGAGTAATCTGATATCTAAAACACATTTGTTGGGGAAGCTGGGATGGCTCAGTGGTCTGAGTGTTGTCTTGCAGCCCAGGGGTCCAAGGACCCCTGGCCTCGGCCTATGCGGACCCATTTGCTAAACTGGGGTGTGGCCCAGTTTAAGTTCAGTTATAACCAGGGCAAGATCCATATGGTAGGCCCCTGGCCCAGTTCCTGCCCTGAGCAGACACGTGCCCACCTGTGGAATGAAACTATGTAGAAAACCAATGACATACAACTACAGAGACTTCGCTGGACTCTCCCCGTTCTCTCTGTCTATCTGTCTGTCTGTCTGTCTGTCTCTCTCTCTCTCTCTCAGTCAAAAACAACAAAAATAAATCTTTAAAACACATTTGTTTTAACACAGTCAAGATATTCATATTTTAGAGCAAAAATTTATGAAAGCCTTAAAAAGTAATTTAAAATATTACATTTTACAAACATCAAGAATGTAAGTGCACTTTGAAAGTTTTGTCTATATTAACTGAAACTTCATAAAAATGCTGAACCTCCTATTTTTGTCAAGCATTATCAAATTTTCCCAGACACATCACAACTAAGTCTTTAAAACTGTTTTACTAAAAAGGGATATAGTCCAAAATATAATCTCTAGTAAAGCTTTCAGTAAGTAATTGCTATAGAAATATCAAAATATTAAAGACACATATAGGATGTTGGAGTCAGTATTTCATATAGTTTAGACTTCAAAGAATAACAGTAGCCAAATTTCCAGCTAATGATAGTTCGGATGAGTACAGTTTATGCTAGCATTATTGGAATAAGCCCAAGGGCCCTTGTCCCATCTGCATGTCTTCTTCTTTCAGCTTTTCTGTACTTCCAGCCTATGCAATTGCAGGTGTCTTTGAAGAAACCAGACAGTTGTTATACTTTAAGCTGTGATTTCTGAACCTAATCCCACTCCTTTCTGCTATAGGACTATTAGATTACACAAAATGTATTTTTATCTTCTTATTGGAATGCTCTTTCAGTGGCGTTATGTACACAGGCATGGGTGGCCAGTATCTAATGTTTTAGGTTACATTAATGCAACCTAATGTTTTATTGTCACTAAGATTGGTTCCCCCACCCCAAATCTGCCTGCTATGCCCTCCCCACTTTAGAAAAACAGTATATTTCTTTGTAAGGAAAACACAAACATAATAGCTAAGAAACATAATAGCTATGGAATATAAGTAATTTTTATAAGGCACTCCTTGGGAGCACTATATTCTCCCCAAAATGAAGACTCCCCAAAACGAACATGGTTTCTGAATGTGCTTGACAAATAACCTTCCAAATAATGGGGGAACCTGGCTCATCAATCAATGCTGATTCTATGTAAGTACTCATATGTAATATGTCAGGATCAAAGTCATTAGTCATCTATTAGAAAAGTATATCAAATTGCAGCTGTTGTTGGAAGCTGTAGTCTACTCTATTGTACATTAAACATGTGAAGCTCCAAAACAAAGCATAATGAAAAATGTACTAATTTACAAATCAAAGCTATGGAAAATAGGGTTAGTTCACAAACAACATTTGATAATCATGTTTTATGACTCTCTCAGCAAAATAATAACCCCTTTCCACTTCTGTATCATATTTTACAGCACACTAACATCTCATTTCACCCCCAGGGTAACCTTTATGAAACAGAGACATATCTTTATTCCTTTTCCAGGGCCAAAACTAGAATAAAATGAGTGAGGCACTTGCCTCAGGTACAAAATTTAAAGGGATACCAAAAAGCTCAGGATACAAGATAAATAATATATTTTTTAATATTTTAAATATTTTAAAATTTCAAAAGTAACACAGGGGATGCCAGGATGCTCAACAGGTTGAGCGCTTGCCTTGCAACCAGGGATTGAATCCGGGCCCCACCCCGGCCTGAGCAAACTCATATGCTGAGCGGGAGTGGGTCTCCCATGTTGACAGCCCCCAGTCCCACGAGTCCCCACATCCACCTGTGTGGAATGAAACTATGTTGAAACTGATGATGTATGACTATGGAGACTGCTCTGGGCCCTCGTCCTTCTCTCTGTCTGTCTTTGTGTGTGTTTGTGTGTTTGTGTGTGTGTGTGTGTGTGTGTGTTTCTCTTTCTCTCAAACAATAAAATAAAATAAATTTTTTAAAAAGTAACAAAAAACTAAATTATGAAAAATCAAAATTTTTAAACAAAGACAGGTTCAGTATCACTGATGTTCCCTTTTGCCTCAGGCTCCAATGTGGCTCAGCAAGGCTCTGCCCTTTGCCAGGACAAGAAAACTGAGGGACGGAGTGTTAATTACACTCTCAAAGGCTTATTAAGGCAGAAGGAGGACCAAACCAGCCCAAGTCCTTCTGCTAAAACATTAATCCAGGCCAGTTTCCCTCAGTGAAATTCTCTATTTTACAAGAGAAAAATCTTTGCTATAAAGGGCTTAATAACCAATTTCCCTGAAGGAATATTATTCTTAAATAATGTGAAGGTGGAACTGAACTCAAGCCAAACTCACAAGGAATTTAAACTGATATAAAAGACCATAAAATATTAATTTATTTAGTTCACTTGTGTGACGTATATTTCTGAAATCAACATTTTTTAAATGGATACTTACTGATGGAAGAGTAAGTGTCTTGAAAGAACCTAAAGGAAAAAGAGATAAAAAACAGAGTCATAATTTGAATCTGATGACATAATATAGAACTTGAAAGACTCCCCTAATTTCTCAGCTATAGAGGGAATCATAAACGTATAGAATCACAAACTTATTTGGTCAAACCAAAATAATTATTAATGCCCAGAACACCTGAGAGGTTGTTATTAATACATATCTTCCAGGGGTCTTCAAACTGTTCAGCCACATTAACTATCAAACAGCAGTTTGGGGGCCGACTACACACTCGAGGTCCAAATAAAAAAGAATCAAAACATAGATGTTGTTTTTAATTATTTATTTAATATTATTTTATTCAGATAAAAAGGTCTCCACGGGCTGGATGAGAGGGCCTCAGCCCACGGGCCGCAGTTTGGAGACCCCTGCTTTATACCAAAGAATTAAGGAACACTGGGCTGGAATTAAAAGGCTATCAGTGAGTGAACCTCCCCCCAAAATTAGTAAGTTCTGCCTCTCTTCCATTATCATTTTTGTTGTCATTTTCTGCTGCTGCTTTTGTTGCTGTTTTAAGGTTATACACATTTAAGTGATACTTCAGACAGTGTTCGGAAGGAATCTGAGGTTCATTTCGTGTGTTCTCATCCTCATAATAAAGGAAGAAAAGGAAGTCATTAGTCATGTCAGTGGTGAGCTTGGATTCATTAGTACAGAGTGACGCAGACTTTTTTCTTCTCATGTAAAGTTTCTAAACATAAGACTGTTCATTTAACTCATGCCAATTTCCCATCAGATCCATTTACTTCAAGGGAAATAATGTTTCATGTTAAAAGTAAAAGACTACCTATCCAAAGTTCCCATTTAAGAAACATGAATTCAGAGATGGTAACAGGCCCTCAGTTCTTTCATTCATTTAAGAAATATTGATGAAGGGTACCATGTGGTACCTCTCTTCCTGGAGGCCACATGTGTCTCTCCCATGGGAACAGAAAGACACACAGCCCAGTACAGAGCAAGGGTTAAGCAAGTGGCCTCTGGACTCAGACTACATCTGTTCTATCCTAATTCAGCCACATCCCACCCTCCTCCTTAACCAAGTTATTTGACTCCCCAGGTTATTTTTTCACCCATAAAATGAGAATGCCATTAATCATACTAATCTCCCAAGATGGTTGTAAGGAATAAGTATGTCAATTGATGCCTGTGTGGTGTAGAGCACGGTGTCTGGCACATCAGAAACATCTGATAAATTTAAGCCATTATTGTGTCAGAAACCCTGAGGAGTTATCCACTGGGGATGTCAGTGAGCCTCGATGGCAATGGTCTTTAAATTTTTGTGATGGAGCATTCAATAAATAAAATATTTTTTGTCAACTTAGATTTACAAAGTCACATGCATTAACTTTTGCAAATAAAACATTAAATATTAGAAAACCTTGGAGAGGAGAAAGCCAGGATTGCTCAGTGGGTCAAACACTCACTTTGCAGCCAGGGGGACTGAGGATTGAATCCCTGTCCCGGCCCCTGCGGACCCACATGATGAACTGGGGTGTGCTTCCCATGCGGGAAACCCCCAGTTTGGTTCTCACCCCCTGGTTCGGCCCCTGGCTTGAGGGGGCTTGCCACCCATGCAGGAGACCCCCAGCCCAGTTCCCACCTTGTGTGGCCCCCGCCCACCTATGTGGAATGAAACCATGTCAAACACTGATGATATACAACTATGGAGACTGCTCTGGGCCTTCCCCTTTCTTTCTGTCTCTCCCTGTCTCTGTTTCCCTTTCTCTCTGTCAAAAACAATAAAATAAATCTTTTAAAAGATAAAAACACCTCAATTTCTTAATTTTGCTCACTAAAATTACAGAAATAAAGTTAGTATGTTTTCTACCTATACCTTTATAAATGGGCTTATGCACTCATAAATGTATCCACACACACTTTGAAGACCCCTGCCCAATGGACCTCAATGAAATACAAATATGTTTTTAGGAGCAGATAAGCAATTCATCAAAATCACTTACCCTGCCTAGTACAGATCAGTTTATACAGTAACTGCCACTATAGGAAGCAAAGAGCAGGACTCTTAAGTAATAGGACATTAGAGACCACAAAGTGTTTTTGAAAAGATGAAGGAGGAGGAGCAATTAAATAGGGCTGTAAGGTAGAGGAGAGACCACATTGGAAGGATCAAGGGAAATCGCCTAGAGGAAATAATGCTAGAGTCTAGGGCTGTAGGATAAGGAGAACTCAGCCAGGTGAGAAAGGAGAGGAAGAGTTTCCAGGCAGAACAGCAGCAAATACAAAGGAGTGGAAGTCAATATGAGTCTACCAAAGCAAGGAAGTGGATGAGACCAGATCACAGGCAAGGACAGGGAAACAGAGATGAGGGCTAGGCCATGAGACATGGTGAGCCCTCTCCAGGACTGTCCCAGGTTACACTGTTATCCTACCACCCTGACTTAGGATCTGCACTGGACCTTTATTTTTTTAGCAAAATATTAATATGAGATGGGTTTGATTTGCACAGATTTAACTTTGAAATTCTGTAATTGTGCTTTGGAAATATTTCATCTTGTGGAAAGAAATTTCTACTCATTACTTCTCATTTTTAGTGGGACAGACATATTCTTTACTGAATTGAAGTGAAATTAAGCAGCTCTATGACACTGTAGCAACTAAACGTGGTGAAATATGTGAAAGAATCACAGAGGCAATTTACTTGACAAGTTTTGTCTTATAAAAATATTTGTCAAAAGAGGCATGGTATTCTGCACGTAAAAAAAAGAGACCCTGTTAAATATTTGGACTGAGACATTTAAACATTTCAATATGGGGGAAAATGGAATTGAGAATATTCTCCATGTAGCAAAGATTCAAAATCTCAATCACCTCGGTCTCATTTCTCTTTTCAACTTTATGTCAGTCATCATTAAACCTATGGAATCTTCTCCCACAATATTTCTCCCAACCCTTAGAACTATAATAAGCACGGCAGTAGTGGAGATGACTTTAAAATAATTCATGTTATGCAACAACTTCTGAAAAGAATATAAAAACTAGGAATTTCCTCAACTTTTATATCAGTTTTTCACACTACACAGTTCTGATATGTTTGAAGTTAATTTCTGATAAATCTCTCTTCAAAGGAAAGTGAAGCAACCCCATCTGTCAGAGGTTGGGTTCCAACTCTTAAATGACGATTCAAGTGCAAGAGGTTCTGTAGGAAGTGCTTTTGGGATCATCACCTGGAGAAGCGAGAGAGGGAGAAAAAGGGGGAGAGAGGGAGAGAGAGACATGCAAACATGACTCAAGAGTCATCCACAAGGGGCACTCAGAAGCAGAAATGACCCTTGAGAGTTGTCCTGAGTTGGCTGGACCTCCACATAAGGAGAGGTGGACCCCCAACCAAGAAAAGGTGTCCCTCCGCCGAGGTGACTCTCTTTAGTTGATGCAATCCCCAAAGTGGGCTGGCTCTGACAGCAGTCTGTGGCAACATTCCCAGAGCTTGAGGGAATGAGTCCTTTATCCAAAACGAACTGTACCTGGTAGACGGCATGGCATTCACCACTATGTCCCACGTTGGAATAAAACTGAAAAAATTACACTGCAGTAAGTCAAGCCAGAACAAACCAGCAGCCTCAATTACTAATATTTACTTATTTTTCATTACTTTAAGATAGATCATTGAGGATGACAATTTTAACATCCTAATGACTGGAGGAAACAATGTGCTTCCTTTCTATCATGGCCTGACACATGATCTACCTCCCATCACGGGTAAATGTACAAAGACTAAGTGGAGGAAAGGGATATAATTTATGTTTAAGTGACACCAAGCAAGGAAAAAGTGAAAAATAGCTGTGAGTCTACAATCCAAATAAATCTAGTAGGTGATTAAGTGGAAGGCAAGCATTTTAGCAATTCAAAACCAGCTACCCAGACGTGAAATGCAGGAGATCCCATTTCATATACGTAAGTTATTTTCAATGTAGCTCTTAATAGAGTCAAACCTGTGAGGGCTTTTCTCATTAGAAAAAAATTGGAAGAGGGCGTTGACTACATGCCTGGGTCCTGGTGCTCTGACATGTGGCAGTGTTGATTCACAGAAGGAAAGATGGAGCCAGAAACAAAAGCTGCACCCAAAAGCTAAAGTGTAGGGGCAGGGATGCTCCACCGACCCCTAATTCTTGCTGGATTCAGGCAGTGACTCAGGATGTGGAGAGAGATCCAATTTAAGGCCCACTCATTGGTCTCATGTGTCCTCATTTAAAGGTCAACTTTAAGTACGTGATATTTTTTTCAAGTTATTGTCTTCTCTTTAAATTTACAAACATGGCTTGGAATTTCCTAGGCACTTATGAGTCTTATTTGAAAGTCCTAAGAGTCTAGCAATACTTTACACCACCAAAACATAAAATTGGGAGTGAGGTGATGGGAGTGTAAATGAGGAATAGTAACCTCTTTCTCTGCTGTTGCTAGGTTAAAGATGAAATAGACAATATTTACAAACGGTGAACTTTTTTTCTCCCTTTTGGCAAGGCAACACTCAGACACAGGAAATAGTCACCACCTCATGAATTGCTGCATGGCATTCTTTTAAATCACTGAGTAAAGATACACTCTGGTGTGTAACGTCCTTCTTTACGTTATTGTAGATAACTGCTAAAATCAGGTCTTCTTTTTTATTTTTTTGTATAACCAGAGAAAGTCAATCTTAAAACCCTCTCAAATGCTTTCTCCTTCCCAAGGCTGCTAGGCCATTCAAAAGGAAGCTTGTTTTAAAGCTTCACACTTGGCAAAGTCCTGAGAGCTGGCCTTTTGATTTACAAATAGAGTCAAGGCTATTTTTAAATTGTGTAATAAGCATACACAAAAACTAACCTTTCCTTAACTTTTTAAACACACTCTATAACACCATATGCTGGCTCTACTGACATCTGTGCTTACCAAATAGCTCTGTAGAGAATCATTGAAAGGAAGTAGTGTGTAATTGAAAATCCACTAGGTCCAGAAATAAACTCTATAGGGGAAAACATAAATTTTCCACAATACATATGCCTGACTTAGTATTTATCTCTTAATTACTTTGGCAGCTCTCTGCTATTCAATAATATACCATACAGTAATGTTTTAGCAGAAAATTTTGACCTCTTTACCAAGTTATTAAATATTCTCTCATTATTCACCAATGTATTCAATTGTGGATAGACAAAGTGAAAAATTGGGGTTTTCCACCAAAACCCAAGGAAGACAAAAGCTTCAAATACAATGTTTCTGCACTACAGTTTAATGTCACTTTAAAGCTAAGTAACTCCAAAATAGTCACAGAGACGTGAAGTACAGCATAGGGAATACAGTTAGTAATGTTGCGACAACTATGTATTATGTCAGGTGGGTACTAGACTAATTGGGGTATCACTGGATAAGTTCTATAAATGTCTAACCACTATGCTATACACTTGAAACTAATATAAAATGAAACTGAATGTTAACTGTAACTGAAATAATAATAATAAAATATCTGATGCAGGCCAAAAAAATAAATAAAAAAATAAAGCTAAGTAACTCTCCAATGAATTCAATCTATATAGAAATCATAACTATTTCAAGCACAGAAGAAAAAAAAAAACTACTTTGGCCCCTTACATAGTCCTTTCATTTATTTTTTCTCTCATGCCTCCTTCTTGTTTACAGATATCTCAATAAATATGAATTGCATAAATAGCATTGTTCCATTTAAAGACTACTGTAAATTAGGTCAAACAACAACCCACTAAAAGTAAAATAAATAAAATGGTACAGCATAAACTAGTTAGGTTCAATACAAATGCAAACCCAAGAGTCAAGCAAGGTTCTGGGCTGCTACAGGCACAGGGCATTTATTATGGCAGGGACAGCAACCTATGGCCCCCGGGCCAAATCTGGCCATTCCTTTTTTTTGTACAGTTTATGAACCAAAAGTGGTTTTGCGTTTTTAAATAGCTGGACAAATAAAAAGAACAATATTTAGTGATACATGGAAATTATATGAACTCCACATTCAGGATGCACAAATAAAGTTCCGAACATACACAAGCACGCTCACTTGTCGTGCACTGCCTATGGCTGCCGCCTTTGAACCACAAACGCCAAGTCAACTAGCTGCCACAAAGGCCGTAAGGCCAGCAAAACCTACAACGTTCACCATCTGGGCTTCTCCACCCTTATAATATGGCTCTCTTTTTAGGGAGACTTCCCCCTTCCGTAATGAATAAAGAATAAAGTTGGAGGTCCACTCGAGTCAGAATCAAAAAGCCACCGACAGACACCTGGCCACATGCCCCAGGAGTCTGTGCAGGAGGGACTCACCAATGCTAAGACCTAATAATGAGAACTGCTAGATACAACAGCTGACATTCCCAAGCCAGACACTATGAAAAACATTCTAAGGCAGTATACCTAAAAGAATTAAAAAGAAATGGATGAGATTGATTTTATTAATATTTTATTTTATTCAATATATCCAAAATATTACCAGTAAATATGTAATCAATATAAAAAATGATTGAGTTGTATTGCCTTATTGTGTACTAAGTATTCAAAACCCAGTGCATATTTTATATACTCACAGCCCATCTCATTTTGTATGAGCCACATTTCAAGTGCTCAAAAGCCACATGCAGCTAGTGGCTACCATATTGGACAATACAGTTTCTAAAGCATTGTCTCACTTAATTCTCACAACAGTGTTCTGTGGTAGGCACTATTATTATTGCCATTATAGAAACAAAGAAAACTGAAACTAGCTGAGGTGAACTGGCTTCCTCCCAGGGCACACAGATAGTAAGAAGTTGTGCTAAGGGTTCGATTCCAGTGTGCTCAGTGGCCCAAACCTGATCCATTGTGTTTCTCAAACTGTGTAAGACAGACCCAGCTATTCTTTCTAAAATATTAGGCCAAACAAAATCTCATAATGCCTCCCTGTAACTTAGTGCACTCTCACGTTAGTATTTGGACACAGCCACTCCTCTATCTTTTTTATGCTATCCATGTTGTTATCACCTCAAGCCCCTATGAAGCCCTGTAGGCAATCATCCTTCTTCAAACCAACAGGCACATTTGTAGGTTTCATAACACAGCCTCCATTCCCATGCCATGGCAGACACGGCTAATATATCTTCTCTCTAGTCTAATAAACCCAGATGTGATTTTGAAACTATCAGCACAACAGCCTCTACCATCATCTGAAATTGGCAATTGAAATGAAACCTACTTTGCTTCCCTATGAGGAACATAGTGTCAAGAACTTAATGTGGTCAACCAACATTTATACCACCCAATATTGTGCCATGTACAAGTTGGTGCCTAATAAATGTTTGGAATTCTCAAAATAGTAAATACCTTGTCTTAAATATATTCCTGAGGAGATTTAACACATCTCAGTGAAATTTAAATTTATAATATTAAATCATTTTTGCCAGCAACATTTTCATAAATGGAAATTCCTAACATTATCCTGCCAAAAGGAAGATACCAAGTGTTCTTAAAAAATTCCTCCCCATTTATTTTCAAGCTCTTTATCACTCTGTTTTTCAGGTTTTAATTCATGAATCACATCTTGAGAACTAAAGACCCACAGACCTCCTCACTACCTCCCTACTTATCTCTCTCCACTACTACCTCCCTCCTTCCCTCCTTCACTCCCTCCACTTAGTCTTCTTTGACCAATTACACCCTGCTCTTGCAAGAAAAGAAAATCAAATCATGGAATTTTCCTATGGTAGTGAAAAGTAAAAGAGATAAAGCTAGACCAGGACCCACCAATAACTATTTCCTTCTCAAGTTTGTCACTGAATCTTTGGTATGATGGTCATCTTAGCCCAAATCAACAGATGATAAGTTACAATTTCACTTCTTACTCAATCTGACAACCACGGCAATAACAATATACCTATATTCCATCCGCTCAAGCTTCAAGTGAGGACATACTACTGAAGGGAGGCATAATTTGCCATCCAAAATATGCCTTTTGAGATATTATTTTAAGCTGGTTATTTTTTAATAAACAAAAGACTCAGATAGAACCTTTATCCTTCCCTCTAACTGCCTAAAAAGTTTAAGATAGAGGACCTACTCCAGGAAGGGAGCTATCATCATAGATAACAATAGTTTAATGTGAACTAGTGGGTGAACAGACAGGGGGGAACCCAGCAAGATCCATTTGATCAAAGTCTTCTCTGTGCCACTGTAAAGATGGCCCAGCAAACATGTACCAAATAGTATTCGCCTTTTCTGCCTTTTCAAGTCCCAAACCACAACCTCCACCCCACTTCTCCTTAGCTCAAGATGGCACGTAAGTCTTAACTGCCCAATCTGTCAGCCAGAAGAACTTAGAAAGGTAAGAAGGAGAATTATTTTTCCTCCCCCATATTTCCATCATAAAAAAGTCCCTTTCCCTTCTCACTTCTCCTGTGTTCCCTTTCCCATACCAACACAAGTATCAGCCTTTGCATTCCAATATCCCACAATCCATAAGGGACCCAGGTTAGAGCAGTTTGCCGACCACTGGGTTAGAGCACTACCAGAGAATATCTCCAATCTGTGCTTCTCTCCCCAACTGGTCACTGCTTTTAACATTTATCCCCACTTCTAATAAAGAGATGACCAATCTGTACAATTTAGAGGCAGGTAGATTAACTATAGCAAAGTTTTGCTTATAAACCATATTTCAATTTTTATAAAGATTTATTTTTTATTCTTTTTTGACAGAGAGAGAGACAGAGAGGAGGAGGAGGGCCCAGAGCAGTCTCCATAGCTGACAGCATTAGTTTTCCATATAGTTTTACTCCAAAGGTGGGCACAGGACTATGCAGGGCAAGAAATGGGCCGGGAGCCTCCTGCATAGGCCCCGGCAAGAACTGAACTGGGGCACTCCCCAGTTCAGCATGTGGGTCCTCCTGGGCCAGAGCCAGGATACGATCCTTGGTCCCCGGGGCTGCAAAGTGAGCACTCAACCCAATGAGACATCCCAGATTCCCCATATTTCAACTTTATTCTTCACCTGAAGTTAACACCTCAAAATCTCTTTCCTTCTCCATTCTATTTCTTTCTTAAACCAAGGAATAAGTACAAGTTTACTTTTTTAAGGATAATCCACTCATTTGTGCTCCTTATCCTGGTCCCACCATTTTTTGCCCATAAACTGTCTACCCCTCACTCTTGCATCAATCACTTTTACCTCTATACTGTGCCTCTTAAGAGACCATCCACCTCTCTCCTTTAATCATCAAACTTCTGCAAAGAGTGGTCTATATTTTCTGATTATATGTTCTCACTACCCATTTATTACTTAAAATTTGATTTTTGCTCCTAACACTCAATTTGAAAAGCCATTCATTTGAGGACCATCAATGCCCTCTTCTTTGTCCTCATCTTTTCTCTAACTTTCTGAGACACTTGGCACTATTAAAATCCTTGTAACTCTTAATTCCCTCGGTTTCTAAGACATCTTACCATCTTCACTCTATCCCTGTCTCTGGCTGCTTGCTGTCTATCCATTTCCTTCATTTATTTTCCTTCTCCCAAGCATCTGTCATCAGTCTTGTTCTTTCCAGAACCACTGTCTCGCTTGTGCTTCTCATGCATTCCCACCAACACTTCAAATATTATCTGCCTCCACAAAAAACACTGCCTTAAACTCTGTCTCCGGCTGCAATTTCAAAACAATCTGCTGGATATCTCCACCTGGATGGATCCCCAACTTACATCTAAGCAGAATGTTACATCTTTTCAAAACACACACACACACACTTCTATCTCCTTCTCATGACTAGCACTCCCAGGCATGCACTCTTTCCTCTGGCACACCCTTCCCTTCTCTAAATGCCAAGTATGTCAGCAGAGGTGGAACATTAATGAATGGACATCTGTATGGCTCTGGATGTAAAAGGTAATAGTCCCAGGCACAGGGTCACACACAAGAAGCACTATTTACTAACCGCATTGAACTTTTTATACAAACAAGAAATAAAAACCCTCCAGTCTTCTGCACTTCTAATATTATACATATCCTTCTGAAACCTCTGAACCTCCCTCATGCCTTCCTTCCTTGTTTCTCACTCCCGCCTCCCCCCCCCATTTATTCATGTTTCATATAAAAGAAATAATCAATAAATAATAAATTAACAAGATGAATGTCATTGAGAAAACAACTAGTTTCAGCATTGCAAAGTCCTCTGAACAACAGAAAGGATCAAACAGTAACCCAGACCAAATTCTTAGGATCTGATTTCTGTTTCCACAACCCCTCACTGAGTCACAATAACTCATTCCATGTTAGAAGATGAGCTACAAGTGTTTAACTTGGGAGTTTAAAGAATCAGTCTGTCCACTTCCAACTTCACTCAACCACTGATTCACAATCAAACCCCAATACATGTTTCTCCACTGCTTAAAATTAATATCAATGCTTAGAGTTAGGGTCGGCTTGAAAGGTAAAGGGGAAGTCTGGGAGAAGCCTCCTCTCAGCTGCCATGAATTATCTAGACTTGAAAAATCATGCCTCTTCCTCTCAAGCTTTCCAGTACCAGGTCTGGAACCATTCTTAAGATATTAAAGTGCAGCTGTCCTCACTTAAGGTGTTTACGAATCACTTGTGGTGATTGCTTACAATAAAATTTAGATTCTTAGACTACACATTTCTTGAGGGGGGTGGCCAGGAGTCTGCATTTTTAATAATTCTGACTCACACTTTAAGAAACACAGCCAAAGAATTTAGTTTCAGAAAGATCTATGAAGCTCCTGGTCCTGCCCGCACTCCATGAAGAACCATTAGTCCATAAAGAGCAACTCCACCTTGAGCTGAAATAAGAAACTTGCACAAAAATGCATGTAAGCATTTTTAAACTCCTAGTTAGCTTTATTTTCTTCCATGAAAAAAAATCATTTGCAAATATATTCTCATTCTTATACACAGTTCATCTGTTAGCAAAGTCTCCTAAAGTATAATGAAAATAGCACTGAACTGCACATTTGGGGACCTGCAATCAGTTTCCAACTTTCCCACCAATAAGCGATTTCACCTTGGGCAAGTCACCACAAACACTGCAGAATCCTCAGCCATAAATTAGGTGAGTGACTTGGCTTATCTCTGAGATGCTGCTCAGTCCCCAAACCCTATGAAGCTGGAAGTAAATTAGGAGAGCTAGCATTGCATCTTGTAATTCTTTAGATCCAGATTAGAGTTCATTAAACTGAAGACTAAACTACCACCAGCAAACAGGAAAACAATTTTAGAGGAAGATGACTGATACAACACTGCATTTATATCCTAAAGTAAAGCACACAAAAAATATTTCATGCTATTCTAAGCACTAGAAAACCTTCAAATTCAGAACCAAGAGAACCAAGTTCAACTTCAGGCTTTACCATGTTAACTCAGTAATATTAAATATTCTCCTCATCTCTAAAATGAGGATAACAGTGCCTACCTACTTCATAGGGGTATTGAAGTTAAATACTGTGCAAAAAATCCCTAGCACTATGGGGAAATGCAATACTTAATACATTAAATCCCTTCCCATTCCTTCCTAGTGATGTGCCTTTTATAGAGTTCCCAGTTCAAAATCTTCCCAATTGGTGATAAATAATTGCCTCTGACATGACTGTTGCAATCTTCTCCTAACAACAATAGCTACCATTTTCTTGAATAATTCCTATATGTTAAGTGCTTTAAACATGTTACCTCCTTTAATCTTCACAATAACTGTATAATTGTATAAGGCAGGATAATAGAACTGAAGACTGGTGAGAGATTACGAATGCCCACAACTACTAATGGAGGAGCACTCAGGTAGCCTGGCTTCTGAGCTCAAGCACATCATGATTACACTATGTTCTTTTATCCTCAGGCACCACCTACCTATTTATACATACCACACACAATAGGAAAAACATGTGAATGAAGAGCTCACACCCTTTAAAAATAATTCTCAAGTACTTACAAGTTCAAACTGAGCTCTAATAGCAAAACTGCCTGTGAAAACCTGCCCTGGGAGATCTGCCCATACACTACACTCACTAATCTGCTCTCATAAAGACCACGGGGCTGATTTTGAGCTACGCGCCATGAAACATATGTTCAGGAGCTTTGTTTCCACCAGTCGTCCAAACTGAACTGGATGATTCTATTTGGTTGGTTGGTTGTTTTGTTTTGTTTTTTAGTTTCTCATCTAATATCTCAAAGTGAAGAAATACTGATTTCTCACCCTTACTGGATCAAGATGGAAAATAACATAGCCCATAGTCAATGTGAAAAAGACAGAAAGACAATCAAGGACAAAGAATTTTTAACTCTTAAAACATAGACGGTAAACACCCCATTAACTCTCCAAGATTTTAGGGCAAAAAGAAAAAGCAAGTCATTAAAGGATATAGACATACTCATAGAGTACGTCTCACCCAGATACTTTAAGGAGAAGATGGAAGCAGGTTTGGCACCATAAATAAAAGGTGCCTCCAGACCAGCAGGCACTCACCAGGAGATGCCCTACTCCTATATACAATGGAAGATAAGATAATGATCCTAATTCTATTCACTCTAGAGATGATGATGGGAATCATGATGGTTATAAAAGTGATGATGATGGTGGTGGTGGTTGGTGATAATGACAAGTACACTCAAATGTCTGAATCTCACCACTAAAGAACTAATGTATCTTTAGAGAATGCCACAAAGTTTAGTAGAAATGTTTTTTTCTAAAGGGCTACTGTTCAAAAAAAACATAAATTGATCCCCCCAATAAATGTAGAATTAACGCAATAAAAAATTAATGCACTAACTATAATTTAATCAACACTGCCAGGCTGAAGGATAAGGATGCAAACAAAATTTTGCCCCTATCTATCAAACAAATAAATGAAATCTTCCTTGAGGACAAGTAATACGTACTTTTCTGCTCTTATTAAAATATATTTCACAATTCAAATCCTCTAGCTATTACTATTTTGGACACTACTTAGCTAGAAATTCATTCTGGTCATGGTGAAACACTGTCTTGCCCCAGGAATCTCTAAAATGACCAGGGGGAAGCTGGGATGGCTCAGTGGGTTGAGCACTCGCTTTGCAGCCCCGGGGCCAGAAGATCGAATTCCGGCCCAGGTGGACCTCTATGTTGAACTGGGGTGTACCCCCAGTTCAGTTCTTGCTCGGGCCTATGTGGGTATTTCCCGGCCCTGTTCCTGCCCGGTGCAGCCCCGCAACCACTTGTGGAGTGAAACTATGTAGAAAACTAATGCTATCAACTATGGAGACTGCTCTGGGCCCTCCCCCTTCTCTCTGTCTCTCTCTGTCTGTC
>PVKE010009955.1:0-42500 GCA_004027555.1 Craseonycteris thonglongyai | reverse complement strand
ATTCAAAAAAATTTATGCACCCCTATGTTCATTGCAGCATTATTCACCACAGCCAAGATATAGAAACAACCTAAATGCCCATCAATAAATAATTGGATAAAGAAGTTGTAGTACATTTACACAATGGAGTATTAAATGACCATAAAGAATAAAATTGTGCCTTTTAAAACAGCATGGATGAAACTAGAAGATAATGTGCCAAGCAGAATAAGTCAGACTGAGAAAGATAAATACCATATGATCTGACTTATATGTGAAACCTAAAGAACAAAATAAATGAACAATCAAAACAGGAAAAAAAAAACCCTCATGGACACAGAGAGTAGTTTGGTGGCTACCAGAGGGGGAAGGAGAGGGTGTGTGGGGGAGGGAGAAGGGGGATTCAAGTATATGGTGATGGAGAAAAAAATATGATTCTGGGTGGTGAGCTCATAGACGATATATTGTAGAACTCTTCACCTGGAACCTATGTAATTTTAGGAGCCAAGGTCACCCCAATAAATTAAAAAAAAAAAAAAAAAAAAGAATTAAGGCAAAGTAAAGACATTTTCAGACAGACCAAAAAAGCTAAAAGAGTCTAGTATCAGCAAACTTTGAGTAAATACAATTCTATGGATATACTTCAGGCAGAAGGAAAGTAGTACTAGACAGGGATCTGAGATTAGCAGACATTTGGTCCTGTTCAAAATATCCCCATTTAGAAAATGGCCTGGGCTCAAACAGGCCACAACATTTATTCTACTTTTGACTTACAAGACTAATACATAAAATATACTCTTATGTTTTATTGATCCAATAACTAAGTTGTGGCTGTATTGTCAATAATAACCCTACGTGCCTCATTAGCCTAGCTGGTAATGGCACATGGGGTTAGGTACGTGGGTTGGGGTTCAAATCTTACAGAACAGCAAGATTTACAGGACCAACGTCTCTGTGGATGTTTTGTAGTTGAACAACAAAAAGAAGAAGAAACACAAGTATGAAACCTTATATTAAATCCATAATAATTATTTTAGGTTTCAAAAAAAAAATAAACTTGAAATACAAATCAGTAATAACAGATTAGTCAGGTGGTAGACAAAAGTACTTAAAAAGTTCTAAGGTACTTTTATTGCTTGAGAAGGAAATAGGGGTATTAATTAGCCAAAAAATTTTTTAAAGTATATGTTTAATTTTTAGGGTGTAAGAACAGAAATGAGTAACTTCCAAACTTGTAGTAAGAGAAATAAGTAATAGTAATAGAATAAGAAAATCTCAATCCAACAATGAGATATCATTACACAACCATTAGAGGGGTAAAGATCCAAAATTCTGACAACAGCAAACGTTAGTGAGGATATGAAACAAGAACTCTCATTCATTGCTGATGGGAATACAGCCATTTTGGAAAACATTTTAGGAGTTTCATACAAAACAAAATATACTCTTACCATAATCCAACAACACTCCTTGGTATTTACCCAAGTGAAATGAAAACTCTTATCAATACAAAAACCCGCACATGGATGTTTATAGTAGCTTTATTCATAACTGCCAAAACTTGGACATAATCAAGATGTTCTTCAGTAGGTGAGTGAATAAACTGTAGCACATACAATGGTATATTAGTAAGTGAAAGAAACCAACCCAAAAGGCACGTTTTAGTGATTCCAACTATATGGCATTCTAGAAAAGGCAAAACTATGAAGATGGTAAAATAGATCAGTGGTTACTATAGGTTTGCGAGGAAGGGATGAATACGGTAGGCAAAGCACAGAGAATATTTTAGGGCAGTGAACCTGTTCTATATGATACTTTAATCGTAGATAAGTATCATTATATATTTGTCAAAATACATAGATTGTACAACACCAAGAGTGAATCCTACTGTAAACTATGGACTCTGGCATGATGATGTGTCAATGTAGGTTCATCAGTTGTAACCAATGTACCATTCTGGTCAGGGAAGCTGTGTCTGGGGGCAGTGGATTTATGAGAACTCTCTGTACCTTCTGCTCAATTTGCTATAAACCTAAAACTGCTTTAAAAAATAAAGTCTATTTTAAAAAATCCCAATCAATGCAAAAGATGGAAAGGAGATACAAAGAGACAAAATAAAAAGAACAAATAAAAATCACAACATAAGATGGTAAATGTAAACCTGAATATATAAGTAATTCTATAAAATATAAATGGATTAAATGATCCAGCTAAAAGAGATTGTCAGGCTGGATTTTAAACAATGACAAAAAGCAAATGTAATATTTAAAAGAACTACATCTAAAATATAAAAATACACAAAAATTCAAAGTCAGAAGGAATAAAAGATTTATCACGAATATACTAGCCAAAAGATGCCTGATGCAGTTATATGAGGATAAGGGGGGCAGGGGCTGGGAAGGGGAAAGAGGTAGTTAAATATATGGTGATGGAAAGAGTTGTATACCTGGAACCTACCGGTATGTAATTTTTACTAATCAATGTAACACTAGTAAATTTAACAATAAAAAAACTAACAAAAACACCATTAACAAACTTGTCCCAATGGACATACAGAGAACTCTATACTCAAAAGTTGTAGAATATATACACTCTTTTATAAATCAATTTGTAAATTAAAATACCAAATTGGCCAAAACAAATCTTAAATATTATGAGATCATACAAGAATACATTCTCTGACCAAATAAGCTAGAAGTCAACAAAAAATAGAATTAAAATAAACTGCAATGTTATAAATCAGGAAACACACTTCTAAATAACCATAAGTGAAATAATACAATAGAAAAATGTTAAGTATTTTGAATTAAGAAATAACAGAAATATCATTTGTACTAAACATCTACCTAAAGAAGTTAAAAATAAAATGGACTGCAAAGTAACATTATTCACAATAGCCAAGACATGGAAACAACCTAAGTCTTCATTGACAGATAAATGGATAAGAAAAAGTGATATAAATATATCCAATGGACAATTATTCAGAAAGAAAAAAGAAAGAAAGAAACAAACCTATTATTTGCGACAACATGGATAAATCAGGACATTAATGCTAAATGAAGTAAGCCAGACATATAAAGACAAATATCACATGATCTCACTTATATGTGCAATGGAAAGAAGGAAGAGAGGGAGGGTGGGGTGGTGGGAGGGAGGGAGGGAGGGCAGGAGGGAGGAAAGAAAAACCAAATTCATAAACAGAAAGTAGAATGGTGGTTATTGAAGACTGGGGAGTTGGGGAACAGGGATTAACCATCCCTCTTTCTGGAAAGATTCTTTGCCCCATGCTCCTCAAATCATTTTACTTCCTATCCCTCTGACCACTCTTCCATAAGTGCCATTTTTTTCTGCTTATTACTTAGTATGCCTCAGAATTCTGTCCTTGATCCTCCTTTTTTCTTCTCACTTTTATCCATTATCCCTGGATAAATCTTAGCTTTTCCCATCCACAAAATTAAATATCAAGCACATGCCAATAGGAAGGTATGCAGTACCTCTCCACCTGCTCCAACTCCTAAAATGAGAATTTCAGTACGGTATATAATGTTACTCACCAAGAATCAAAACTGAACCCATCTTCACCAAACAAACCTATCCATCTTCCCATGGTTTGAATTTTCTTGAATGGTACTTACCATTCACTTCATTGCTCAAGTAAAAACTTACACATTGTTTTTTACTCCTTCTCCCTTGCTGCTCATAGCCAAACAATTACTATCCACTAAATTCTACTTCATAAGTGTCTTTCAAATTGATCTAAATCTCTTTTCTAATATACCGGCATTTAAGATTCTAAAAACCAAGACCCTAAAATTCATTATTTCTCACACAAAACATAAATTTTTCCTATTTCCATAAGAAAAATTTGGTTAGTTTTCATTTATCTCTATATTCATCTATACACACTTAAGTATTTGTTTACACATAAGATAAGATGGTGGAGTAGGTAAACTCTGATTGCCTTCTCCCACAATCATATCAAAATTACAAATGAATTATAGAATAACCATCACTAAGGATATAAAGAAGCTACATTGGGATTGGTAGAAAGAGCAGAGACAGGGAAGGGGCAGGTCCCACAAATCAGTGGGGCAATTAAGAAATGGGAGGAATATCTCAGCTGTAGAAGTTCCCCCCTGACAAGCAAGAGGTCCCAGCCCCACACTAGGCTCACCAGTTTGAGGTACCAGTGCCAAGAAGAGAAGTTTCCATAATATCTGGCTATAAAAACCACTGGAGATTGTGTCACAGAGAGACAAAGGGCTTCAGGAGACAGACAGGGTGCTCTGAAAAAGCTGGCACACAAATTCACTCTAACTTCTAGTACAGTAGTCATAGCTCAAAAAGCACCAGGAACATATGGGAGGACTAACTTCAGGACAAGGGCTGGAGGGCAGGGGTTGAGGAAACGCTCTCCTTCCCCTCAGCTGGACTAGTGAGATGGTTAGGGGTCTAAGTCTGTGCTCTCCATTAACCTAGCTAACATCATCTGCCCTGTCCTGGTAATTCCCTGAGATCCCACCCCACCCAACTTCCACCAGCTCACCTATAGGGGCAAACTGCCTCAGTTCACGTTGCCAGCTCATTCAAAGGACTACAAACCCCACACCAGTGGTAGCTGCCCTAAGTTTGCACTGCAGACTTTCTCAAAGGTCCACAAATCCCACATAAGTGGTGGCCACATAAGCATACATTTTAGCCCCTGTCAAACAGTCCCATGCCCAGCATAAGGAGCAACTAGGTTCACCTTTCACTGTAAATTCTAACAGGTGGCCCCAAAATTGGCTTAAGTGGTGGCCAGTCTTGGTCTATAATGTTGCTTCAACTAAGCAGCCAAAAGCCTGGCAAAAGTGGCAGCTGGCCTCGATTCACAGTATAATTTCTCCGAAGCTCCTCCAAGCCCAGCGCAAGTGGTAACTAGCCACAGACCACTTTGTAGCTCTTACTAAGCAGCCTCAAGCCCTGCAGAAACAACAGCGAACCTTAACCTGTACCCAAAAATCTCCAGACCCAACACACCCAGTGGCCAGCTTCAAAACATTCCAGAGTACCACCCAACCTGTTTCACAACATACCAGAAGAATGGCCACAGCTGGAACTAAAGTCCTGCTAAAGTAATCGGTTCTATGAGGTCAGCCCCCACACAACAACTCATCCACTGTAGTTGTGGCCAGCCATCACAGCCAGTCAGCATAAGAAACCACCCCATCCATTGACCCACATAGAGGATACCCCTGGAGCATCTGGTTCAGGTGACCAGGTAAACTACATACTGAGCCCCAGAGGACACCTTCTATATAAAGCCAATCTATCAAGGCCAGGAGATGTAGCAAATAGACTTAATACATAAAAACAAACACTGGGAGGCAGCCAAATAGGAGACAAATAAACGTTCCCAATGAAAAAAACTCTAGAAAAAGAACTAAATGAAATGGAGACAAGCAATCTATCAGATATACGGTTTAAAACACTAGTTACAAGGGTGCTCAATGAACTTGAGAAATGAATAGTTAAACTCAGTAAGAACTGCAACAAAGACATGTAAAAAAAACACACCAAAAAAGGAGATAGAAAACATATCAGAACTAAAAAACCAATCAGTGAAAAATAATACAATATCTGAAATGAAGAATACACTAGAGGGAATCACTGGCAAGGTAGTGGAAAATGCCCAATAGGAACAGTAAAAGAAAAGAAGAATCAAAATGTAAGGATAGCTTAAGAGACAACATCAAGTGTGCCAACAGTCACATCATAGGGGTCCCAGAAAGCAGAAAGAACAAGGAATTAAAATGCTATTTGAAAAAATAATGACTGAAAACTTCCTGAACCTGGCAAAGGAAATAAACATACAAGTCCAGGAAGCAGAGTGCCAAACAAGATGAACCCTAAGAGGCCCACACCAAGACACATCATAATGAAAAAGCCAAGGGTTGAAGATAAAGAATCTTAAAAGTAACAAGTGCTCTCCAATGACTTGGTTAACATCACTGGAGTGCAAAGGAATTAAAGCTAAATTTCTGCAAATGTATCTTATTTTATATATTTGATTTAAGAACCACATAAGGATTATAAATTATAAAATGCAATTAAATAAAAATAAAGGGGAAACAAATCAATCCTAAAAATCAAAAGTAAAATGAAATTCAGCCACAGCGAGGATTACTTTAAGTGACTTTAAAAACACAGTAATTTGCTCTTCATCCCTAACGGAATCTCCTAAGGGAGGAAAAGGGAGAAATGACAAGCTGCTATTATTTTTGGTAATCATATTGCGAGTAATGATATTGTTATTCCAAAACCATACCTGTTTTAAGTTAAAATAATTATGTTGATATCATTTAGAACCAAAATTTTCAACATGAAAAAAGAGATACAGTAAGTAAAATCAAACAAGCAAAACCCTGCATTACTGAATCTGAATAAAAAATATCAGTATAAACTCATATTTTTCTCCTTAAAAAACACATATTTCCTATCTTTGTCCATTAAGGCCTAGAAGTACTGACCAATTCAATAGCAGGCACTCTCTGTGCCCATACTATAGTCACTACAGATACATTTCCAAAAGAACCAGGGCTCCTTGGAGAAAAGGCTAGTGTCAGTCCGGTCTGAAACAGAAAATGTACAATATGATCCTCAAACATCTTGACATACTAAAAATATAAGGAAGCTCTCAAAGGCTACTGGGATTATGTCAAAAGGATTCAGGAGCCAATTTGAAGGAACTAACACTTTGGAAAATAGCAAGATTGAGAATTATCTCTTAAAACTTAACATTCATATACTATATGGCCCAGCATTTCTACTTATTGACACACATTCCTCAAAATATGTATAAGAAATGTATACCAATATACATGTTCAGAATACCAGAAACCTGCAAACAACCCAAATGTCCACCAAGAGGAGAATTAATGAATAATCCGTAAATACTCACACAGCAGTTAAAACAAATGAACAATGTGGATGAACCTTAGCAATTAGATGTGCACTGTTGCCAAAGTCATTGCTTTTATTTTTCCCCAACAGTGAGTTTACAGATGCCCATTACTTTTAAAAAATAATAGCTGAAAGAGAAAAAACAAGTTTCTCATGACAAGCTTTGAGTATTTAAAATACATAACTTAAAAAATAAATATAGGGGAAGCCGGGATGGCTCAATGGGTAAGTGCTCATCTTGCAGCCCTGGGGTCCAAGAATTGTGTCCCGGCTCCAGCCCGTGCGGACCCATATGCTGACTGGGGGTGTGCCCCGAGTTCTTGCATGTGTGAGTTTCCCATGTGGCAGGCCCCTGGCCTGGTTTCTACCCTGTGAAGACCGGTGCCCACCTGTGCAAGTGAAACTATTTGGAAACTAATGACATACAATTATGGAGACTGTTCTGGGCCCTCCCCCTTCTCTCTGTCTCTCTCTTGTCTCTCTCTCTCTCTCTGTGTCAAAAACAATAAAAAAATATTTTTTTAAAGCTTTCACAGTATATATACCACTTATAACATTTTAAAGATATATTTTATTGTTTTTGACAGAGCCAGAGAGAGAAACAGAGAAGAGAAGGGGAGGGCCCAGAGCAGTCTCCATAGTTGTACGTCATCAGTTTTCAACATGGTTTTGTTCCACACAGGTGGGTAGGGGCCGCACAGGACAGGAACTGGGCTGGGGGCCCCTGCATGGGAGGCTTACCCCCTCAAGCCAGGGGCTGAACTGGGGGTGAGAACCAAACTGGGGCCTCCCAAATGGGAAGCACACCTCAGTTCAGCATACAGGTCCGCATGGGCCAGGGCCGGGATTCAATCCTCAGTCCCCGGGGCTGCAAAGCAAGTGCTTAACCCGCTGAGTCATCCCAGCTTCCCCAAAAATAAATCTTAAAAAATATATATATAACTATTATAATGGCAAGGAACATTGGCCACATTGATCTTAGATAACATTAAAGCAATTAAGGCCCAAAATATTAAAAGCAAAATGCTGGCTTAATATTTTGGTTTCTTGAAATCAAATACACACATGAACTATTTGTTCAAATAAAAAACACCCATGTGAAAAAGGTGATGAATGTTTTTATAATCTTCTCTATTTCTAGTTGCTCTTTTCTAACCTATTCCCAACATTTTTCTTTCCCTCCCTCCCTTCCTTCCTTCCTTCAACTCTATCCTAGTACACAGGTAAGTATGAGCACTTTTTGAGTTCTTTAAAACATTTTAGGAATTCTGGGATGGCTCAACAGGTTGAGCGCTTGTCGTGCAGCCCCAGGATCCAAGGATTGAGTCCCAGCCCCAGCCTGTGAGGACCCATATGCTGAACTGGGGTGTGGCCCCAGTTTGGTTCTCACCAGGGTGAGCTTCCCATGTGGGAGGCCCTGGGTTCAGCTCCCATCCCAGGTGTGCTTTCCATGTAAGAGGTCCCCAGCTCACAGGGGTGTGCCTCCCATGCAGGAGGCCCCCAGCCCAGTTCCTGCCCTGGGCAGAACCGCACCTACCTATGGAGTGAAACTATATCGAAAACGACGGTAATGTTGTATGGCAATGAAGACTGCTCTGGGCCCTCTCCTTTCTCTCTGTCTCTCTCTTTGGTCAAAAACAATAAAAATAAAACTTCAAAGCACTTTAGATTCTATATTCTATTAAAGAGGCAAGTGTTGTATATTACCCCCCAAAAACTGAAAATTTCTTTCATTAGTATCATATTCAATCTGTATTTGGGCATTCTTAAACTAAACAGAATGTTAAAAAATTACTTCCACTATAAAAGATAAATTTTCTCTACCCACTTTTTTATTAAATATTTTTTTAAAGATTTATTTTTATTGCTTGTTTTTTCTTGTTTGTCTGTTTTTGTTTTGTTTTGTTCTGACAAAGAGAGACCGAAAGAAGGGGGAGGGCCCAGAGCAGTCTCCATAGTTGCACATCATTGGTTTTCTACATAGTTTCATTTCACAGGTGGGTGAGGGGCTGTGCAGGGCAAGAACCAGGCTGGGGGCCTCCCGCAGAGAGCTTGTCCCAGTGAGAACCAAACTGGGGGCACACCCCAGTTCAGCATATGGGTCTGTACAGGCCAGGATCGGGATTCAATCCTCAGACCCTGGGGCTACACAACGAGCACTCAACCCACTGAGCCATCCTGGCATCCCTATTCATTTTCTTTTATGCTATTTTTTCCATTCATTCCCAGAGAAAGAAATTTCCTACTTTACCAGTTCATTTACAATGATCATTTTAATTTTAACCATGCCAAGAAGCAAAATCAAATGCCAACTTTAAAAGATTTATATCTATATTAAGTAACAAGCACGTAAAGGGTAACTGCTTACATTAAAAAGTAATTCAGTTTGAAAACTGCTGATGCTGTCAGAAAGATTGCGAAATATAAATGTAGTACTTCTTCTTTTGGAATTTACAAATTAGTTGAGAAGACACAGGGTACAGACATAAATAATAAGACAAAAAAAGCAGAAGGTTTAATAGAAAATGTATAAATATACATCAAAGAAAAGGTATTAACAAACAAGCTATAAGATTACTTAATACAGAGAAATTACCATGGACCAAGAATGATTAGAAACAGCTTTTGAGAAGAAATAAAATGCACAATGTGCCTTGTCAGATAGCTAGCAAAATTCAGAAAAATTAGAGGTGAGAGAACCACATGAAATTAAAATAAAAAATTTTCTTTCAGGGTAAAAAATAAAAAGTATGTCTAAAGATGATTTCTACAGGACAGTAAAGTTGAGAAAAAGTTAGAATGATAGGCACCACTGAACTACAGAAGTCCATCAATGTTAAACAGAGGTATGAAATAAAATTTAATTTGTCTGGGCCTAATACACTAAAAGCATCCCACAGACTTTCACCGACAGTTGGGAGAAGCAATGACTATTTTAAAAGCTTTCGATTACCTTGCATAGCACCTTAAGAAGTGTAGTGAGGTTGTAGAGAACAATGGATATAAAAGTAAGCTTGTTTTAACTTTAACAGATTTTCCAAGTAACAATAAAATAACAAATGAATTATGTGAACTCCAAACTTTTAAGTTCTATTTATGCAATACGATACTACTTATTATTTTGTTCTCTTTAAAGACTATTTATTTCAAGGCTGTGGAAAGTATTTCCCCCCATCTCTGTACATGTCAGAGCCAGTTATTTTTGCAGCTTTCAACTTGCTTCAAGGTTTGTCACTTGGTTAGGTCAGGGGATGAATGCCTGGGGTGTTTTGTCCTCCAGAATAGTATTTATCCTTCATGCATCTCTGTTTTAAAATGATTTATGCAATGTGGAGTACAAATATGAAGCAAAAGAATCCTTATTTTTTTAAATAAAAAAAGATATTGAAAGTCCCATTTAAATCTTGTAATATTCAAGGCAAAATCTTCCACTCACCCATTTACTATAAATACTCTAATTCATCTTTACATCAATCTGATCATTAAAAAAACAAAACAAAAAATAACTTTTTTATTGCTAAGTAGAGCATTGTATATGAACTGGGTTATAGGGATACTCAACTTTAGAAGAGGACTTTTTTTAAAACTATACTGTGTAATAACTTAAAACTAATAAAGTTGCAAGAATTGTACAACGAACTCATATAGACCCTGATCCAGCTTCCCTGCTTGTTCACAAGTCACCCTCATTAAACTTACATTCACTCATACACACATACAATATTTTTCTGAACCACTTGAAATTAAGTTGGGGATATGATGTCCCATGACTCCTTAATGTTGCAATGCATATTTCCTAAAACCAAGAACACTGCCCTATATAACCACAGTACAATTACCAAAATCAACAAAATATCAACATTTTACTATTTAAAAATAGAGACCTAATTCAAATTTCACCAATTCTTCCAATAATGTCCAGGATTCAATCCAGAATCATGTTTTGTATTTCATTATCATGTCTCTTTGGTCCCCTTCAATTTGGAACACTTCCTCGGTCTTTCATGACCTTGACATTTCTAAAGCATACAAGCTGGTTACTTTATAGAATGTTTCACAATTTAGATTTTTTTGATGTTTCCTTGTGATTAGATGTGACTCGCATATTTTTGACAAGTACACCACAAAATTGATGCTATACGCTCTTCTTCTAGGTTTATTAGTATATCAGGAGGTATATATACAATGGTGACTTGTCTCATTACTGGGATTGGTCAATTCTATCACTTGCCAAGATTCCCCTCAATAAAGTTAGTATTTTGTAATTGTTAAAAAGTAAGTATTTTGGGATGCTGGGATAGCTCAGTGGTTGAGCATTTGCCTCGCAATCGCAAGATTCAGGGTTCAATTCCTGGCCCCAGCTCATACAACTCCATATGCTGAACTACGGCACTACTGGTAACCACCAGGATGGCTCAGTGGTAAAGGTTCTCGATTTCCATGTGGGAGGCCCCTTGTTCAGTTCCTGTCTCATGCAGCCCCATATCTCTACCTGTGTGGAATGAAACCATGTCACAACTAATGATGTACAACCATAGAGACTGCTCTGGGTCCTTCCCTCTTCTCTGTCTGTCTGTCTCTCTCTCTCACCTTCCCTCAAAACAATAAACTGAATCTTTAAAAATAAAGTAAGTATTCTGTGGGAAGATTCTTTTTTCTTTTTTTTTTTTTAATATATTTTTATTTATTTTTATTTTTGACAGACAGAGAGATACAGAGACAGAGACAGAACTGAACTGGGGGAGCTTCCAGTTCAGCATATGGTTCCGCACAGGCCGGGGCCAGGGCCGGGGCCAGGGCCGGGATTTGATCCCAGGTCCCCCGTGCAGCAAAGTGAGCGCTTAACCCACTGACCCATCCTGGCTTCCCCGGAAGATATTTTTAAACTATAAAAATATCCTGCTTTTCATCAAACCTTCACTCACTAGTTACAGCATCCATTGATTTTTGCCTAAATCATTTACTACTATGAGGGCTGCCAAAGGTGATTTTCAAATTCCAACATTTATCTAGATTTATTGGTATTCTACGGGACAGCCTTCATTTAACCCCATTTATTTATTCACATCAGCATGGACTCATTCATTTCAATTTATTCAATGAGTTCAATCTATCATTTATTTTGATGTTCAACATGTCACTGATATAGCTGATAGAACTCTTTCAAGCTGGCACCTGTGCACTTTCAACATAATTTTATCATTTTTTTCAACACTTCATTGCTTTATAGAACAAATTATTTCCCTAAGAAGCCTTGATTCCTTTTGATGGAGAATGATATTTAGAAACCAAGATCTGGGCACTATTGTACTCACTGTTACTAGACTGTCATTGCTTCCAGGCCTTCTTGGGTGGTCAGGGCTAGGAATATATATGTAGGTACATTTTTGAGGGCTGTCCAAAAACAATCCAGCCATTGTCAATATAATGAGAATGGTTACATGGCTGGATACTTTCTGGACAGCAGTTGTACACAAATACATATACATACATAGCCCATTGCTGATTCTCAAAGAATTACATTTGTAATTATAATCTTAAGATCATTCAAAGAAGGTTTTGATACATACACAAGGGTTTTCACATGACCTCACAAAAAAGTCTAATAAAGACAGAAAAGGAGACAGAAGAGGTCAAGTAATAAGGTCTTCTCTACAGATTCATGTCTGAAAAAGTATCATGCAGAAACTGTCACACACGCAAAGCATAACAGGTATTCTGTTTTGTTGGAAAAGGGTATTATTTAACGGAGTAGTCATTGCAGTATGGAAATAAAAAAGTTCTAAAGCACCACTAAGTAAGATTCATCACTGATTATATATATATATTTTAAATAAAAGTGTCAAAAGACACTCAAAGCCACATATTATATAATTTCACTTATATGAACTATACAGACTAGGTAAATCCATAAGACAAAAATGAGATTAGTTGCCAGGGGCTGAAGAAAGGGGGAAATGAGTGACTATTAGGGGATTTCTTTTTGGGGTGATAAAAATGTTCTGAATTAGCTAGTAGTGACAGTTGCAAACTTTAGGAGTATACTAAAAACCACTGAACTGTATACTTTAAAAAGAGTAAATTTCATATGTGAATTATTTCTCAATAAAAAAGGGGACAATAATTCAAGACTTCTTAAGAGCACACCAAATGTTAGCCTTTGAAGATTCTCATGTTGCAAGACTTTCAGTCTTTTGTACACCAAACAGGAAACTAACATGTAATAGACAATACTGCCACATAGGTGGGAAGGTCAACTTGTTAAGAATACAACTGAAATTTTTAATTTTTCTAATAGCATTTGAACATGGAGAAATGCTTTGGAGTTTCACTGCTAGAATTCTATAGCCTGTGACTTTTAGAATATTTGATTCAGAAGATGTGCAGCACATGGTTGGGGACTCCTTACCAACACCATTTCAATTTCAGCCACAGTCTCTGTCTTGCTGGCATCTCCAAGATCCAGGCTTGTGAACTAATTCCAGCATGACTTTTTCATCCAGTTGTTAATTAACTGTCTGTGAGGAACCTCCTTCTCATAACAGGAAGTGAATTTTCTTCTTACTGTCATCATGAACTTTATTGCAGCTAACCAAGAGCACAAACTTCTCCTTCAATGCTTTCCATGTTCAATCAAAAAATTGAAATTTGTCATTCAAAATTCATAAAAATATTTGCAGATAAAAGAAATTTAAATAATTTTAAATTGATGTTTTTTCTAAATCTAGTATTTATACTTCTAAAGTTACTAAAGCTTAAACCTGTACTAAGCTATTGACTTTAGAACATTATTAACTTATATCAACTCTCAAATTTAGGCATAGTAATTTAAGGAAGAATAGTAGTTAGGGAAATCAGAAGACACTGCCTATACAAAAACTTGCACATCTTGAAGAGAGAGGTGATTTTCTTTTCTAAAACAGAACTTGGAAAACAAACAATAACTAATAATCGTTTTTGTAGAAAATCAAGTACAAACAAGCAAGGGCCTAATTAATGATAATGTAACTAATCTTTTTTAAATCTAAAAGTTCAATGAAAGGCATCCTCTGATGCTAAAAAGAATTGAGTTATCATTCAGAAGAATCCATTTAAAAACAAAAAACTTGAAAAAGTGCCTAAAGATTAAAAAAATCCCATTCGGACATAGGATGTCGGTAATGGCAGGACATCAGAGTCAGTAATTCTGAACTTTGTATGTCCACAATTCTACCTCTAGAAAAGAAAAGGGGTAGGAGGAGAAAAGGAAAATACATATCTATATATTTTATTACAAAAAATGGGATACTGGGCAGCTCACTTGTTTTTAATAGCCCAATCAAGGAACAAAAGAGGAAGCTTAGAAAGGCTTTGAGATTTCATATAACACATACCTATTTGGTGATTGCAAACTTGTTATAATTTCATTTCTAAGTGTTATCAATGGATAAGAGCTATCCAAAGCGAAATAATAAATGCCATTTTTAAGAACAGGTTCTAGGCCTAGTATTAGCTAAGTATTTTCAGCCATGACATAGATAATTGGCTGAAAAAAACTATCAAAATAGCTAATAAGGCAAAAAGTATGTAACAGACCTGGTCAAGGTCCCTTTCAAAGCAACTACAACACTCAAGAATATAGTGTACTTATGCAAAAATATGAACCCCCAAAAGACTACTTCTGTCTAAATGACAAAAGCAAAATGAGATAGCATTTATCCTAAGGCTTGAAAACCATGAGTAGGCTGAATACGGAATAATTATCAAGTCCCAAAATAAAACTGCATCCCTCAAAAATTGTGGAAGATTGTTTTAAGACCTCACCACTAAAAAGGTATTTTTTAATGAGCCGAAACCTATGAACATGTCATTATAAGAACATGATTAAGTATAATTAGGTTCAATAAAGGTTTAAATAAATGTATGAATGACCATTGGTCAGAACCAATAAAAAATAGGCTAGATGATATAATTCTTGAAGATGCATAGTATTATAAATAACCTCAGGAAATTAAAGAAATATTCAGTCCCCATAGTATATGAATTATAGTAAGACACCTAGGAGCCATTAAGGAAAATAAGGTGTCAGTGATTCAGCATTGTGCTTATATTCAATTCATTTCTGAATCATTCACTGTGTCTAAACAGTGCCTTGTTAACCTTAAAGATTTTAAAAACTAATTTATTACTAGCCAATCTAAAAAGCAAGCAGAAAACCAATGCATATATAACCAGGAATCCCACATTAGTTAAGCATCTATTTTTAAAAAGCACTAAATTCTATTACAGGTTATACAACTATATTAAAAAGTTGTACACCTAGCTGGTCATGTTGACTAGAACATTACAAACATAATTTAAACATTAACAAAGAAGGCTGATAAACCAAAACCCCAAGATATCTTTGACACCTCCCTCTCTCTCCCAAAGGCACACAAACAACCATCACTCAGTCCTGTCTGTTCTATTTCCAAAATATTTCTGAATGCCTAGTTCTCTCCATCTCCACTGCCACCATCATCTGCCACCATCAAAACTTATTTCACTCTCCCCAACTAACCTATATTCAATACCTTTCCTATGCTGCAAACAGATCCTTTAAGATGTAAAATGAATCCTGCCAATCTCTAACCTCAACTCTAATGAAAATTCACGTGTTGCCCTTTATTTAAGGAAGATTCTTTTTTTATTGTTTTTGACAGAGAGAGAGAGAGAGAGAGAGAGAGAGAGAGACAGAGACAGAGAGAGACAGAGACAGAGAGAGAACTGAACTGGGGGAACTCCCCAGTTCATCACATGGGTCCGCACGGGCCGGGGCCTGGATTCGATTCTCGGTCCCTGGCGCTGCAAAGTGAGCGCTTAACCCACTGAGCCATTCCGGCTTCCTCATGCCCTTTATTTAGACTGCAAGTCCTTGCATGTACCTCTTCCAATTTCTCCAACTTCACTGTTCCCACCTTGCTAAGTCTCTCTGGCTTTAGTCTCTCTGGCTTCTTTCAGGCCCTGAACAAAGCTCTTTCCCCCTGAAAGTAAGCTATGTGACAACAGAGATAGTACCTCTAATGAGCAGTTCAAAAAGACCCCCTCCACTCTCTCACATGACCTTAAACCTCAAGGGTCTATAGACAGTATATACAGTGTACTATATATTGTTATAACCACTCAAGATAACTCAAGGAAAGGAATGTGGTTTTATCACTCATCTCAATACAGAGCAAGAAAAACAAAGTACAGAAATAACTGGATGTTGAAACTAAGATCACAATTATCTACAATTCTCATTTTCAAATTTTGCTTTTAGCAAAACATGAGTGATCACATTGACTTGATAGAAACATTACAGATGTGGACTTCCAAAAACATCCACATAAATAAAATGTCACTTTTGTTTTATACATTGCAATAAAATGAAATTTTTAACTTGGAAAACGTTCATTTGCTATTTAATAAAAAAAAAGATTGAAAACATAACTATATCACATATTTTTCCAACAGAAATGGCAGAGGACAAAACTATGGAGCATTTTTATGAACATGATACATAGAAGAGATTTTTTTAAATGTTTATGTACTTCTTCCCCACCAAATTTATTGCCTAATTTTTCTCTTTCCTTTAGCCCTCATCTCACAATCTTTTCTCCCTTGATTTTCCTAGTCCAGGCTCTTATTTTCCAGTCAGATATATCAAAAGAGGAGTCATGAATTTGTAGAGACAGGGTTAAGGGACAAAATAAAATCAACAAATGAAGACCCTGGAATAGGGATTATCTGCCCCAGGAATTGACCAGGGAGAGAGATCTAGAATAGATGATTGTTACCAAGTTTATATAGGAAAGGGTGAAGTGTATATATTATATAGAGAGAAAATAGAATATCAAGAACATTAGATAAGTAGGAATCAAAAATTTCTCATATTTCATATTTTAACAAATACTATACCTTTAATTTAATTTTATTCATATACCATGCTTTATTTGCAATATGCTCATCATGAAGCTTAAATCAGGACTTACTTTCTGAGAAAGTACGTATATAGTAGTGAGAAGCACAAGCTCTAATGTCAGGCATCCCAAGTTCAAATCTTAGCTCTGCCACTTTTCAGTTATGAAACTTTGAATAAATTATGTAATACCACCATGCCTCATTTTCCTCATGGTAAAATTGAATTAATAATAGCAACTACCCTATTAAGGTTGTTGTAACAAATAAAGTGACAATACATGTAAAAAGCTTAACATAATGCTTGACACAGAGCACTCAATATATGTTACCTATTATAATTGTTATTTACCAGAGAGTTTTACCGGTACTATTATTCAGGACTTTTACAGGCTGTTGGTATTTTCTACTTACTATTTTAAAAGAACCTTATGTTTGAATATCTTATCACTTAAATAAATTTGTAACTCTTCTTTGAAATCTGGATTCAGCTGCATGCCAGCATATTAAAAACTGCTAACCTCATATTTTAGCAGTATCTCTTTGCATTATTTTTTAGTGGTTGCTCTAAAGACAACAACATATATCCTTAATTTTTCACAGTCTACTGGGAGTTAATATTGTACCACTTACATATAATATGCAGAAATCTTTCAATTCTCATTCCTCAACATTATGCTATACCATTGTTTGTATTATATTTTCATATGCTATAAACCTCACAATGTTACATAATTTTTACTTTAAATAGTCATATTTGTTTTTAAGAAATTGAGAGAAATAAATATATTTACCCATATATTTTCTGTTTCTGGTGCTCTTCATTTCTTCAGGAGATCCAAGTTTCAATCTGGTATCATTTCTTTACAGCCTAAAGAACTCCCTTTAGCATTTCTTGTAGTGCTGTTTTCCTGGCCACAAAAATCTCATTTTCATTTATGCAGTGTTATTCTCTCTTTCCAAGTGTTGACTCCCCTTCAATATCTTCCTGCTGATGGTCACTCTCCAGTGCCTTCAGAGTGCTGTGGGGGTTTTTGTATTTTGTCCAGAATTTGTATTGCTTTTCTGCAGGATTAGTTCAAAATGAGCTACTTCACTATTATTAAATGCAGCTAATATTTTTATTTGTATTTCTTTTCTGTGTCTTTAGATGCAGCTAATATTTTTAAATGCCAGAAAAGTTTTAAATATTCAAAGGATATTCTTGGACTTGTGACCATGAGGTAAAAGATGGATTACAATATTTCAAAATGATATATTTACAGTTATCACTATTATTCCCTAAATTGATTCATGTAGTCTATAAGGTTATAATTCAGCAACCTAAATTATGTCAGCATTGTTTCTATTTTTCCCCCACAAAAAACATACACACTTCACTTTGTCCTATGTGTGATAATGATCATATAAGGTACCTAGAAACATAACTCTGTACTTGGCTGTTTCTTCTATTCGTGTTTTGTTTTCTGTTTGCTTAATAAACAACAGAAACCAACTCCAGTTAACTTTAACAGAAAAGGAACTCATTGCATGAAAATCAGATAGATCACAGAATCAATGGAAACCTAAAAGAATCAGGTTCCAGAGGAAACCAAGAGGCAAGGTATGATGAAAATCCTAAGCCATCTAGTCATATCCCATAGCCCTTGGAACCCATTGAATACTGATCTCAACTCTCCACTTTCATACTGCCAAACTCTCAAGGACTCCACAGGTGTATTATCTAATCTAAGTAACTTAACATCATCACTCCCTTAAAAGTCAGTGTCCTGGGAAAGACTATCTAACTGCCAGGGGTATATTGGTAGAGCTTACCTCACCATATTAAATATTCTCCCCATCGCTAATAATACGGATATGCAACTATAAGTTAGTTCTAATATATTATTATTTATTATAAAATAGCATAAATGATTGGCAAGGGAGTAAACATCACAGCAAAATCATACAATACAAGGATTTTGTAAAAATAACATGTCATGTTTGCTTCTTTCATGGTTCAGTACTTCTAATTATTTTGGAGTTAAGGTTATACTCAACTTAAAATCTGATATACAAAGCTCTCATTTATAAAACAAAATAAGGCGAGGAATTAATTCCATTAGAAGAGATTCTTGCTTTTCAAAAGTATTCATTGCTGGATTCCTTCAAATATCTGGCTCCCCAATTACAATTAAAATAACATTAGATTTATAAAAACTCTATTTTTTTCTAGTTTCTGAACCAGAACACACGTCTTAACCATTCAACGTTTACATTTACACTCAGAGAATTGTATTATTGATTTGTAGATTCATGCATTTTTGGACGCTTGCTCTCACAGAATTTACATGACTAAACTGAAATAACTGGGTGGACTTGAAACAATTTCTCTCTTGAAACTACTAAAATCAAGCTAATATAAAGAATCAGAAAAGAAACCAGTATTGAACAGTAAGGAAAAACTGTGAAAGACTGAAATTTAATGGGTGTCTTGGCTAGCTTGGTCATTTGTCTGTCACAGATGAGGCTTTTTTTTTACAACTCGTTAGAGAACTTGTAGAAAATTGATAATAATACAAATGACTCTTGTCTACAGAAATGCAAATTGGTCCTGATTATTTTTCAGTGAATCAGTTTTGCCTGTTCTACATTGACTTGTAAATTAATTTCAGCATTCCTTATTTGACTACAAATATATGGTACTTCAAAACAGTAACAATATCATAACATCATTAATTAATGAGTTAAATAAAATCTTTGACTTATCAATTTATATTTGTATAAAAATCATGATCAGATTCTCTTTTAAAATGTATACTTTAACAATACTCCTGTTAGTAGAGGGCTAAAATGAAAAGATAAATAGACACAATTGCCACCAATAGTTCTATAATATAACCTTAAAAAATATGGCTTAGAAGAGCTGCTTAGAAGATAACTGCTGTAACTAGAGACTAAAGATCATTGATAAAATTATTTTTCTAATTACATAATAGAAATAGCCTAGAAATGCAGTATTCTCTACTATAGATATTACGTACGTTTCTCTCCACTCACATACTCTATACACATATACACACACATATTACATAGTATACAGTATAATGTACACTATCTATATCAATATCTATCTTATAGAGTATATAGTGTGTGTGTATCTATCTATATATATAAATATATATATATATCTTATACAGTATATAGTATATAATATATAGTATATATGAAGGCTGTCCAGAAAGTATCTAGCCAGGTAACCATTCTCATTATATTGACAATGGCTGAATTTTTTCTGGACAGCCCTCATATAAACTTATATTATTATATTTATATGTAGCACACAGCTTACAGAATGTGTATATATGTATATGTACATATTGAGGTCTGTCCTGAAAGTATATAGCCAAGTAATATGAAAAATAGAGGCATTTATGGCTGGATTTTTTCTGGACAGCCCTCATATATATATCATACATAGTATAAAAATGAGAACTCTCCTAATAATAATAATAATTTCCACCACTTAGAATAAGAATCCAGAAAATAGCTAGGAATTCCAGACTCTTGTATTTTAACTCTCACCTACGTGTTTATTATTACAACGAGGAGCACAATTTATAATTTGGCATTCAAGAGTTTCTTTTCTTTTTATAGGCACACAGTGATTTTATCTTTCAATTAGACATAGTGTAAATATCCACCACTAATTAACAGCTTTCTCATCATTAACTTAAAATAATAAAATCAGATTTTCACAACTTGAAAAGACTATGTTCTATTAAAACCTTTACTATAACATTTTTCCTGAAACAATTCAGTTTCAGATATTCCTAAAGTAATTTCAAAGAACAGTAACCAAAATGCTTTTTAAAAATTCCTTGGTAATGCGTTCTATTCAGTATGGTAACTTAATTCATTTTAGATGCATATTTCAAACTTTTATATTTAATCCTACCTAGAGTAATTTTCAAAGTCCTATTTCCTGAAGTCAAAAGCCAGACTTCATGTCTCTAGAATAATCTTGCCTTGTAGTAGTTTTAACTTCAGTAAGTCTATATGCCCTTCCCAAAGTAGTTCTGGCTGGCCTGGGCTTGTTGTAAATAGTTGGTTCAGTCAGACAGCTTTTTAAATGTCAACATACTTAAATCACACACTGTAAAAGGAAAGTATTGTACTTTAAAAAATAAAGGTGCATATCTTCTTGTGAAACAAAGTTAATCATTTGGGAGAGTCTGCTCAAAGGAAATGGGATAGCTTTATATTCTCTAGAAAAGAAATGAGAGGGTATCTCATCTCACCTTTCCCTCTCTTTATCCCATTTTGAGCATGACTTAGAGATCAAATGTTTCATACATGAGAGGAAACAGAAACATCATTAAAGGATGCAAACTTGCATAATCTGATAGTCATATAAGCCTGTGAGAGTCCAAAAAAACTTTTGTATTTTTAATATCTGAAAATAATCAAGTAATTTTGTTAAATACAAAGGTTCCAAGCTACCTAGTATATCCTCTCTAAAATTTTAAACAAATATACTTGATAATAAAATAGCACTTTATCCAAATATCAAATATTATACTGAGTATCTGAACAGCAAACACAAACAGTCCTAATCCCAATTACAGGGTACGTTGTGAAATGTTAATGTATTTAAAATTCTTAATTATACATGGAATTAACTGAAATGCCACAACACTTTAAAAAATTAGTTATTAATATTTCAGTCACATTAAATAACGAGAACACATGGACAAATGATACTCAATGCAGGTTATTTTCAAAGGCAAATTGTACATTACAGGAAGTCTAGTTTTGCATCCTGGAAAATGTTAGGTGCTAGTCTACGCAGACGGTCAAAGAAGTGTTGAATAGTTTTGTTTTGTTTCAGAAAAATACTAAATGGTGATGCTATAAATAGAAAGGCTTAAGGAAATATGCTGAATTATAGTTATACCTCTTAATCAGGTCAAATTAATATGGCAGGCACACTTAATTAACTGTCAGTTTCACAGTATTTTTAGTGAAAATACTTGTCCTAGTTTTATACCAATTTTCAGCATTATAGTTATTTAAAATAAATTAAGTATCACAATATTAATATTATGAAAATAATTCAGAAAGTAAATGACTTAGCTCACATTGCCTACAGACAGAATAGGGCTCTGTTCTGGTAAGATGAAGAACCAGGATGCAGATACACATTGCCAACTGTATCCTCAGTAGCCACTTAGAAAAAATTGCCCTCTCTACCAATCCTACTACGAAGGAAAGCTGGCCACAAGATATTCCAATGAAAAGGAATAATGTGTGTTCTGAAAATCATGATTCCTCTCCAACTGCACCCCACCCCCCACCCCATATACCTGAGTGGGCTGGAAATGGGCACCTGACATAGCCTAGAGATTGGTAAGCAAACAATGAGGGGCCTGGCAGGGGAAATCCTGCCCTAACAATAACCTCCTAAACCAGCCTCCTATTTTATCCACTTATCCATCCATCCATCCATCCATCCATCCATCCATCCATCCATCCCTCTCTATCTATCTATCTCTTTCTATTTCCAAGATACTATCCATCCATCCATCCATCTCTTTCTATCTCTTTCTATTTCTGAGACACTATGGATATACCAAACAGTTGAGAGCAGGAAAATAAGCACAAAACTTTAAAAATAAGTCAGGTTATTGGTAGATCTGTGCACTTCTACAGCTAGATGGATAGTTAGACAACCAAGAGCCCATCATAACTTTCTGAGATTCTAGAATGGTTTATCAGTTCTATTCTCCATGAGGCTCTCATAATGGTCCTATTCATTTTTTTTTTCCCAGGGAAAGGGATAATGAAATTAGAATCTCAGTTTGACTTTTCCTGGGTTTCCCTGAGGTCTTGCCAAGTGGCTGAGATGTGTCTTTTTCTTAATACTTACTCGTATGCATATCCTTACAGTAGAGCTTTCTATTGTAAAGGATGTGAGGTGGTCTCTGTTCCTAAAAAAAGAATGCTAAATAAAAAAACTTCTACTTTTATTTTAACTCATTTCCTCTAAGTAATGCCAAATTTGAAAAAAGAAATGTCATCATTGTTTACCTAAGGAAACACAAACCCTTAAGGCATTAATGTAATCCACTGAATAAAATAAGAGTCCATGAGTCTATCTACACTGATTAGATAAGACTGATTAGATAATTACATAGAGCAAGTTTGTCCCACCGGTGGCCCAGGAGAGCTTTGAATGCAGCCCACCACGAATTCATAAACTTTAAAACATTATTATTATTTTTTTTTTTTAGCTCATCAGCTGTTATTAGTGTTAGTGTATTTTAAGTGTGGCCCAAGACAATTCTTCTTTCAATGCAACCCAAGGAAGCCAAAAGATTGGTCACTCCTGACACAGAGTGATACTGTGATATAATATAAGAAATATATATTTGGTCTTCATCCCTGGCTTCTGACACAAGAGATTCTAAAACCCTTGTAGTTTCCTAAGGAATAAGAGTGCCTCAATGAGATGACTTTTGGTTGAGATTCTCCAAGATAGCTTCAGGATGGGTGCTGGTCTCCAGAAAGAACAAGGCATGAATAGAAGGTTGGAACTTATAGCTCTACCCCAGGATCTCCAGGCAGGAGTAAGGAGCTGAAGATTGGGTCTATCAACAATGGCATAATTTAACCAATCATGCCTACATAATGAAACCTCCATAATAAATCCTAAACCACGTGGTCTGAAGAACTTCTAGGTTTTTTAACACATCAAGGTGTTGGGGTAGGGGTGACACACTCAGAGAAAGAATGGAAGTTCTATATTCCTTCTCCTATACCTGCCCTATGCATCTCTTTCATTTGGCTGTTCCTGTGTGCTATCTTTCATAATAAATCAGTAATACCAAATAAACTGTTTCCCTCAGTTCTGAGCCAGTTTAGCAAGTTATTGACCCTGAGGTCGGGTCATAGAAACCTCCAGTTTATAGCTAGTTGGTCAGAAGTATGAAAGGAGAGACCTGGATTTGTGGTGGCTCTGAAGTAGGGTAAATCTTGTGGGACTAAACCCTTAGCCTAAAGGGTCTTGCTAACTCCAAGCAGTTAATGTTACAATTGAACTGAATTGTAGAACACCCCGCTGGTGTCTGAAGAAAACTAAATTAATTATTTGATATAGAAGACCCATACATTTGGTGTCAGAAGAGTGGTAGTAAGAAACAGATGATAAATGACAGATAGATGATAGATAAATGATAGATAGATATAGATAAAAAGGGAAAACTTAAAACTTACAGTAGAATGCCATCTAAGAAATGTAAAAGAAATGATAAACTTTGCAAAGCATTTTACAATCATAGTAATAACTGATTCAGGCAAAAAATATCAAATACTACTAAAGCTATGGATTAAAATTTGATAAGAAACAGGATATTAATATACTCTCAAAGTACATCCCCACTGATTATTTATTAATTATAAAGGAAAAATACAGTAATTTTGCTATGGAGAAATCTGGTGAACAATCAGGAATCAAATGATTAAGAATAAGACAAACAGATGCAATGCCCTGATAAGGCCACGGCATGACTTAGGTTGTCTTCCTGCAAAAACTTCTAACCTGAATTTAATTCAGAAAAACTTCAAATAAATCTAAATTGAGGGGCATTCTACAAAATAACTAGTCAATAATTCTAAAAATGTCAGTCATGAAAAACAAAGAGAGCTTATGAACTGTTTTAGATTACAGATTAAAAAGACATGACATCTACATTTAACATATAATCTTGTATTGAAGAAAAATGTCATAGGACATTATTGAGACGAGTGGTGGAATATGAACATGAGAATATACTAATAATAGTTGTAAAAGAATAAGAAATATATATTGGTCTCTGCCCAACCCTTGTTTCTGACACAGGGATCCTAAAACTTATAATTTCCTAAGTAGTAAGAGCACTAGGAGCATCTTTTGTTTGAATAGTTATTTGGTCTTTGACCCCAGTTCCTGATACAGGACTCCTAAATCTCTTGGAATTTTTTTGAGTGATATGAGTGTCTTTTGTTCTAAGGAAGAGACTCTGGGTGGACTCCTAGATGGTTCCTGGATTGGAACTGGTCATCAGAAAGACCAAACCATGATTAGAAGCTTGAAATTTTCATCTCCTCCCCCCAGTCTCTAAAGAGGGGAGTGGAACTGAAAATGGAGTTAGCAATTGATCATGCCTACATGAAGACTTCACAAAAATTCCAATACTATGAGGATTGGTGAGCTTTCAGATGGGTGAAGACATCCATGTACTAAGAGGATAATGTAACTCAACTCCACAGAGACAGAAGCTCCTGTGCTCAGTACTCTCCCAGATCTCACGCTATATATTTTTTAATCTGGCTGTCTATCTGTATCCTTTATCATATCCTTTATTATATATTATAAATTGGTACACATAAGTAGGTGTTTCCCCAAGTTCTGTGAGCTGTTGTAGCAAATACTGAATCCAAGGAGGTCATGGGGACCTCCAATTTGTAGCCAAGTTGGACATAAATTATGGGTAACCTGGGGGCCTACCACTTCCTTCTGGCATTAAAGTAGGGGGCAATCTCAAGGGACAGAGCCCTTAATCTATGTGATCTTATGCTATCTCCAGGTAGATAGTGTCAGCACTGAGTTAAACTGTAAGACACCCAGCTGATGTTGCAGAATTGTTGGACATGGAAAAAAATCCCCATTTGGTGACTAGAAATGTCAGAAGTAAAGTGCCCTCTGTGTGAGTAGTAAAGGAGAAACACAGTAGGAAGAATGAGTTTTTCCTACACAACAGTATGCATCAACGTTAAAATTTCTGAATTTTATAATTACATAGTAGTTATGAAGAAGAATGTCCTTGTTCTTGGAAAATATTCACTGAAGAATATAGGGTATAAAACAGCATGATATCCTTACCTTACTCTCAAGTAGGTCAGAAAAAAATAGCAGCTGAAGGGGAAGTAGAGAAAAAGAGAAGAACATGTGATAAAGCAAATGTGAGAGGATGTTAATTTATAAATCTGGGTGAGAGGTCTTAGAAAATCTCTGTATTACTTTACAATTCTTCAGTAAATTTAAAATTATTTCAAAATTAAAAAGCTACCGGTACTTAAAAATAGCTGAGCTTGTAAAAAAGAGGCGCTCTTATTTACCAAAAAGAATGTAGGAACTAAAAACCAGACTGGTAGATATATGAAGCTGTGTTAGGAAAGAGAAAGTATGGCATAGGATAAGAGAAACCAGGAGGAGTCCAGGAAACAACTTGGGTTGAGGAGACAGTGCTATATGAATGAGGAAGACACACAATTAGAATTCTCTGGAGAGGAGGAGTCACACAAAGAGAGAACTCCAGAGACCTTCAGAGGATTCCCCTTGAGAATTCAGTTGAGTAATGACAGTACCTGCACATGAGGAAATCAGGAAATTTCATATAACCAGAGAAAGAAAGACCAGAAATGATTAGAGATCAGTGCTTGACACTCATATGGGGCTAGGAATAATGTTTCCACAGCCTGATAGAAAAACTTTGTGATTCACAGTAATTGAGCCGAGTATACAGGTAAGTCTTGCCTCAGGAGTGGGAAATTATTAGCCTTACCTAGATTGAGCACTACTCAGGTACTATCAAATAAATTTTAAAAGCAAGTCTTAAAAGGCTCAAACCATTTTCAAGCAACTTAACTGCATCCCAGACTAAGTTCAAAATTACTTATAGAAAAAAATATCCAAAACGCAAAAAGATAATATTCACAGTGTCTGGCACTCAGTAAAAAATGTCCAGGCATCCAAAGAAACATAAACATCATATGAGCCATAATAAGAAAAAATAATCAATCAAAACCAGCATAGCTCTGACAAAGATATTGATATTATAATTAAGAAACTAAAACATTAAAACAATTGTTATAATGTATTCAATATATTCAAAAACTTACTAGATATGAAAGATATAAAAAAGACTCAAATCAAACTTCTAGGGAAGCCGGGATGGCTCAGTGGATTAAGCGCTCACTTTGCAACCCCAGGGACTGAGGATCAAATCCCGACCCCGGCTCATGTGGACCCATATGCTGAACTGGGGAGTGCCCCCAGTTCGGTTCTCACCGGGGTGAGACGCTGGCCCAGTTCCTGCCCTGCGTAGCCCGGTGCCCACCTGTAGAATGAAGCTATGTGGAAAAACCAAAGATGTGCAACTATGGAGACTGTTCTGGGCCCTCCCCGTTCTCTCTGTCTCTGTATCGCTCTCTCTCTGTCAAAAACAATAAAAAACACTTCTAGAAATGAAAACTATAATACATGAGATGAAATATACAATGGCTGAAATTCACAGTTTAAATGATGCAAAAGAAAAGATTAGTGTCCTTGAAGACATAGCAATTAACCTTATAAAATAAAAGTAGAAAGAAAAAAGAATTTAAATAATGAACAGAGTATTAGTGAGTAGTGGAACTACTTCAGTCTACTATACCTATAATGTGAATCCTCAAAACAGTGGCAAGATGGGAAAGGTACAGAAAAAATATTTTAAAAAATAATGACCAAAAAAATCCCCAAAGTTGCTCAAAATTAAACACCCAAAGATCAAAGAATCTCAGTGAACTCAAGCACAATTAGCATGAAAAAAAAAACTACCTCAAGGCATATCATAATCAAATTACTCAAAACAAGTGATAAAAAGTAGACACAAGTACAAACCAAAGAAAGATGACAGCAGATGAGATCATAAACAAAGCAAATGAAAAAATTGTCAGCCCAGTGAAGATATCTTTCAAAATCAAAGGTAAGAGATTTTTTCAGACATACAAAGCTGACAAAACATTTCACCATCCGGTCCACATTATAATATTTTTTAAAAGGAAGTCTTTGAGGAAGAAGGAAAATAAATCACACCATATTAGAAATATGAATCTACAATGAAAGTACTGAAAATGATAATTACATGAGTATTAGTTATTTTCCCATTATTTAAATCTTTTAAAAAGATAATTGTTTAAACAAAATAATAATGTAGTATGCAGCTTATAACTTACATAGAAGTAAAATATATGACAACCATAACACAATAGTCAGGAAAGAGAAATGGAAGTAAATGAAAACTTCTTATACTATAAGTGAAGTGATATAATATCACTTAAAGGTAGATGTGACAAAAAGATGGATGCTATAAACTCTAAAGCAGTCATAAAAATAACAAAGCCAATACCATAATGGAATAATGATTTTTTCCCATTAGGTAGAAAGAAAGAAGTAACGAAGGAAAGGTGTATGTGTGTGTGGGGGGGGGGGGGGGGGGGGGGGGGGGGGGGGGGGGGGGGGAGGGTGGGTAGAACAAATATAACAAATAGAAAACAAATGGCAAGATGACAGATTTAAACCTAACCTTGAAAACTTGAATGGGATTTGAAAATATAAAAATCCTTCTGTTAGGATAGAAGATTTATGAGAGACGTTTATTCTTTTTCGAAGTTGCTGTTCCATAATAAAAGAAAAAGTTCTAAGCTACTATATGTTTTCTATAAAAATCATACAACCAAGTGGATCAGATGTATGTGTACATTTATATATGCAATAAATACACATTAAAATATATAAATAACTGAATAAGAAAAAAACAAAACAAAACCATATACCACACATCTAGAGAAGCAGCAGATGATTATCAATGCTTTGAAGACTCCAGTGTACCCTCTTCTTCTCTCCACCCCAGGCAACCATGATCATTTTGTTCTAAGACTTATTTTATCATTTTTGACAGAAACAGAGAGAGGCAGAGAGATAAGCCAGAGACAGATAGAAACAAAGAGGCAGAGGGACACAGAGAGAGAGGGGAGGGCCCAGAGCAGTCTCCATAGTTGGACATCATCATTTATGTTCCACATGGTCTGGTTCCACACAGGTGGGTTGGGGCCACACAGGGTGGAAACTGGCTGGGAGCTTCCGGAATGGAGACATGCCCCCTTAAGCCAGGGGTCTAACCAGGGAGAGAGAACTGAACTGGGGGCCTCCCACATGGGAAGCACACCCCAGTTCAGCATATGGGTCTGAAGGCCAGGGCCGCGATTCAATCCTCAGTCCCTGGGGCTGCAAAGTGAGCACTTAACCTGCTGTGCTATCCTGGCTTCCCCACAACTGCGATCTCGAATTCTGAATTAATCACTTTCCTGCTCTTCTTTGTGGTTTATAGCACACGTGTATGAAATGCTAAATAACAGAATTTTTACACATTTTTAATTTTATAAAAATAGGATCACTTTATATGTAATAAGTGATTTACTTTTTCACTCAACATTACTTTTTTATATTCATCCATGTTACAGTCCATTCATTTTCAACATATTCATTTATTCTCCTGTTGATGAGCAAATGAGTGTTTAGAGTTTTTCTCTTAGAAACAATGCTTATGAACATTCTTGTACATTTCTGATTTAAATGAGTATCTGTAGGAGTATAATTGATACATTTTGTTTCCAGACTTTATGGTCACTCTGTTATTATCCCCATTTTACTAATAAACTGAGGCTTAAAGAGACCAAGAAACTTGTTCAACTAGGTACTAGAGTTAAAACCAATAAATTCTACTTCTACTTAAAAAAAAAATTCAAGGTCAATTTTTTCTTTTAATATTTATTTCCTAAAAGTAATTATTAAAAAGAACACTGATGGATAATATTTTATGTTGTTTTACATGAAATTGAAAGAGGATATCCTAGTAACTTAGTCCAGTCAATTCTATCTCTTGACCACTCACAGGAACTTAATTACCTAAAGATCACATGACTACAACTTCTGTCCTGTTAAAATATGCTGCACTTCACCATTCTTGAAAATTCTAGTTAAATATAGTCAAATATTCTATAGTTAAATACATTGGGATGTGTATAAAGTGTGTATGTATAAATTAAGAAAAACAGTAATAATGCAAGTTTGCATTGTGACAATTTTCAATTATAAGCATTTTTATTTCTTTCATGACTAAATTTGATTTTGGAATTACTATATTTAAAACTCACTAAAATGACTGCAATAATCATTCTAAAAATACTTTGTATTCATTTTAGGTTGAGAATACTTCCAAAAACTGTTTTGCATGTCATCTAAACCAATCACATATTTCCAAGATACTCAACATTATTCGTGCATTAAAAAAAGAAAGTACAAATGCAAACCTGTTTATTAGTTAAGTCAACTATAACTATTTAGAACTGTACAATACTTCAACTTAAAAATATTTATGGGAAGCCAGGATGACTCAGTGGGTTAGGCACTCACTTTGCAGCCCTGGGGACCAAGGATTGAATCCCAACCCGGGCCCGTGTGGACCCATATGCTGAACTGGGGAGTGCCTCAGTTCAGTTCTCACTGGGGCAAGACCCCGGCCCAGTTCCTGCCCAGTGCAGCCCCGCGCCCACCTGTGGAATGAAACTATGTGGAAAAACCAATCATGTGCAACTATGGAGACTGTTCTGGGCCCTCCCCCTTCTCTCTGTCTCTCTATCTCTCTCGTCAAACAAACAAACAAAAAAACAAAATAAATCTTAAAAAAAAAGCATGCCTGTTTAATCTAAACTGAAAATATTATAAATTATAAAACCAGCTAGACATTTAATAGACAGAACTCATAATAGAGATAAGGTCATAAACAGACAGCAAATATTTCCAAATAAAACATGTTATGAAAATTCATAAAAACCATATATTCATGGACATCGACATGTCACACATTAAAATACAGACACCCAACCAGGCTCCTCTATCTCTTAACACCCATTATTGGTAGGGTCTAAACCTGTCAATCTATTTCAAGCCTCTATATATGGCACATGCTCTTCCATCTACTTGGAATGTGGCAAGGACATACCGGTAGGTACAGCCACTCCTCACTTAACAACCTACCTGTTTAACAACTGCTCAGCCTTATAACCAGTTCTCTAGGTTGGAATCCCCTTTTTCAGTCTGTGTGAGTCTCAGAAATCCCCTTTCTCAGTTTTGTCTCATTCTTGCAGTCGGTTAGTATTTAGTACACAAAACGTTCTCCATCACATAACTACATATTTCATTTCTAAGTGTGGTGCAGCATATCTGCCAAAAAACACATATCTTCTGACACCATGATACACCATAACACATCTGCCTTTAAGCTCCTCGCTGTGAATTGATTCACTTAAAGACCTAGTCACAGAAACAGTACCCAGTCATTAAGTGAGGAGTGCTTGTATTCCAGAATAGGCAGCAGCAGACAAATGTTGTTCAGTCATCCAGTGAATGACTGTTTTTCAACTACTCCCAAGGATGAGAGCTTGCTGATGTTCCAAGCCTGGTTCAAGATCCAGGACAATGTAACATTCATAAACATTCTTTTATAATAAACAGATACACTGAAACTATTTATATGTGTTCTTCCAGAATAAAAAAACAATGGTTAAGACAAGAATTGGGTTTTTTGGGAAGACTTGATGATTCAGTGGGTTAAGTGCTTGCTTTGCAGCCCCGTGGAAGGAAGACTGAATCCCAGCCCCAGCCAATGCAGACCTATATGCTGAATTGGGGTGTGCTTCCCATGTGGGAGACCTCCAGCCCAATTCTCGCTCTGTGCGGCCCCCTCCCACCTACATGGAATGAAACCATGTAGAAAACTGATGACGTACAACTATGGAAACTGCTCTGGGCCCTCCCCCTTCTCTCTGTCTCTCTCTGTCAAAAACAGTAAAATAAATCTTAAAAAAAAATAAAATAAAAAAGAAATGGATTTCTTTCTTGCCTCTTACAGGACCCTTCTTGTGTAGTCACTATCACAAACAGCTACCGGTATGTACTCCAAAGAGAACACGTGGCAAAATAAGCGCCCCAACAAAGATAGGCTGCAGTTAGCTGTTACTGCTCTGTTTGATGCCCTGCTTCTACTAAATGCTTGCAGCTGTGTAAAATAACTTTCTGTGATGAAAATATTCCATATTCTGTCACATATGGTTATTGAGCACTTGAAATGTAGCTAGGATGACTGAGGAACTGAATGTTTCATTTTATTTAATTTTAAATAATTTAAATAGTCACATGTGACTAGAAGCTATAGTCTTATACAATGCAGTTCTAGAGACTTAAAAAATCAGGAACTTAAAGAATATACCGGTATGTTTGCATGTTGGGAGTTTTTTGACATAGAAATGGCATTTGAAATCATGCAGCTCATGAATAAGATCACTTAGGGATTAAGTGTAGGCAAAAGAACACATGCACTCCAGTGATACAAGCACTCCAAAGAAGAACTTGCAACGAACACTGGGAAGGGCAACCAATGACGTAAGAGGAAAATTCCAAGAAGTATGTTGTCTGAGAGCGAAGTGAATAAAGTGATCTAAGTATAGTCATTCAGCAATGATAAATAGTATTAACAAACAGAGTTGAAAAGGTGTTGTTTTCTTCTTTTCTTTTTTTATTGTTTGAGAGGTGAGATGAGAGAAAGAGACAGAAACAGAGAGACAGAGACGGGGGGAGGGGGGAGAAGGGGGAGGAGCCAGAGCAGTCTCCATAGTTGTACATTAGTTGTGACATGGTTTCATTCCACACAGGTGGATGTGGGACTGCCTGGGATGAAAACCCAACAAGGCCCTCCCACATGAAAAGATATGTCTTTCCCACAATAGTAAGTCCCCCAAAACTGAAGAGAAAAAAATGAATGATATCATTTAGCATTCACTTACCAATGACATAGAAAAATAAGAGGTTATACCAGTTATCTAGTATAGCTATTTCATTCATATTATATGTGTGTGTATACATACATACATATTTCAAAGGAATACAGCTTCCTTTTAATATCCACATAAAACAAAGTTTCAGAAAGCACAATTCTCTAAGGCAGCATTAATTATAAACGAAAACCTCTTCAATTGTTTTACCAGCTGAGGCTGCCTGAAACAATCAGAGCCTCCCATTCAGCTGCCACGATTTCCTTAGAAATGCAGGTGTGGCATAATTTAAAGGTCAAGACACTAGTCAAAAGAGCATCCAGTTTCCAAGAGACTGGGCAAAAGTGTCAACATTCACTGAAGACTTAGAGAAAAAGTTAGATCCGTGGACTGTGAGCTCCAGGAAGGGAGGGGCTCGCCTCCCACAAACCAGGCGTTGGATATTTTTCCTTTAACTTTAAAAGAGTTACGCGAAGTTGAGGGCACTACAGCCTCCTGAGCACATGCCCTAAACCGACACGAAGAAGGGACCGGCAAGTTCACGGGCCCGCACCCAGTATATCAGCACCCGTATAGATAAAGGCAACCGGACCCTAAAGTTAAAAACAAACAAACAAAAACCTTGTCTTCCGGCCCAGGCTCACCTGCCTCCGGAGTGGGTAAGACTCAGCGACTCGGCCGTCTCAGAGGGGGCGTCGCCACAAACCCCTTACCTCCTCACCCAACACAAACTGGGGTGGAGGGTACGCCGGCTAGAGGAGGAGGACCCAGGAGGGCACAGCGCGCTCACTTGGTCTTCTCAGTCTCCGAGCTGCTGCCGCTACTGCTTTCTCGGGTACCCCGCAGCAGCCCCTGCGTGCGCTTTCTCTATTGCCTCGTCGCTTAGCAACACGAGAAGCTATTTAGTGTTCCTGACACGTCAGTTCCTCCCGCCCCTTCTGCCTGTGAATCGTGTTTTAAAAGATTTTGTTTCCGGGTCGAGCGGGTTGTACGCAAAGTAAGGTCTCAACCACCCACGTTCACTCTTGCGGAAATATGAATATCTGAGCTGCGCAGGTGTGGGTGGTGTAGCTAAGGGGTCTGACTCCACTTCCTCCACTCACACACGCCTCCTCTCCTCGGCCAATTGCTGGACGCCATCAGGCAGTCCTTTCCTCCGGAGTCCAAACCGCTGTTCTCCAATCACAGTGGCTTGTCTGCGGGGACTACTTTGCAATCAGACTGAGCGCAGGGAGAAGTGCGTGAGAAGACCCTCTGACCTCGGGAAGTGTAGTTCAAGACTTGAAGGAACTGCGTTGGAGATTGCGCCAGAAACATGCAGCATACACTACAGTTCCCAGAGGGCGCCGCGGTCGGGAGCTGAGCTTTTTCTCTCTAACATCGCCTTCCCTCCCCGAGTCGGTTCCGCGGTAGAGGTGACCTGACTCCCTGAAGCAGGTTCCGAAATTTCCTGCGCAGTTTCCAATCATGGTAAGTGTGGACCCCTGAATCCTGCCCACCTCTGGCCTTCGTGCCCTTATATAGGATATATTAACGCTTGAAGGGCCTTGGGGAATGGGGCAGGGGGTGCAAGCCACTTTCCTTCGCGCCCTTTGGAAAGCCCCGACTCATCTTCTGGGGACTGTCGCAGTGACCCAGTAATTGGGGAGGAGGGGTGCTTTTAGAAGGACTCTAGAGAAATCTCTCGCCTTGGTAAGGCGTGATCTCAGTTCTGCTGCTTGGCAGGGGTACAAAATAAGCAGCTGCGTATTTTCTCCAAAGCATGATGTGGGCTTGATATTGGGGCGTAGGGTGGTTCCTAACCAATTTTTGCCCTCCTCTTATACCCACAGTGTTTTTAAGGGCTTTTGTCACAAAACCCTTGAACACAAAAGGCTCTCAACTATAAAGATAGTGTTTACCAGGTGCTCCAGATTACGAGCTTCGTTTTTGGGAGACGTGTTTCAGCCGTATCTAATTTCACAAAATGTTTAAAACCTGTTCATTGATCTCCTTTTGCAATGCTAGGACGTGTTACAGTATGGCATCAGTAGCCAAATAACTGCTGCAGTTATTCTTTACTGATCTGTATGTTATGAAATCTAGAACCACTACTTTTAAATGTTAATTTAACCAGCACATGTCATGAAGATCTGGATACCTAGGGAGAAGGGGGGTTGGTGAGCTGTGACGTAGGAATGATCTGCATGTTGAAGGTGACATTTGACATCAAACTGAGAAAAATTGCTTCAGTACTTGTATTATAGTTGAGACTCTTTTTCCTCCTTTATTTCAAAATACTAAAATATGTGGGGAAATACTTGAATGGATTGAAAATTCTCCAGAACCTGAAAAGACATTTTTTCAAGGCAGGGAGATCTTCCTTTATAAGGGGGCCAGTGGGGACAAGCTACCAATTCTCAGTAAGTGTGAAACCTATGTTTCCTATTTATTTTGTCAGATAACAATTGATCATTTAATGATGGTTTCAGTGGTTCCTGACCTAATAATCTTAGCAAGAAAGCAGATGCATTTATTATCAGAGAACTGCAGACTTTATATAATTTTAGAACTTGATAGGACCTTTTGAAGATCATTTTGAGAAATCTCATCTTAGATTTTAAAATCGAGTTTATTGAAACCCAAAGAAAATGTGAGTTGCTCAAGGTCACACAACAATTTGCCCCCAAGGGTCTCACAGTCTTTCTATTTTACCATATTGTATCATACACTTAAGTCATTCAGAAGATTTATTTTTAGTAGTTGAGGTTCTAGATGAAGATACAAGTTCGTGCTGCAAATACAAACTAAACTACATTACCAGCATTTATATTACCTGATAGCTTTATTCCTTGCAATTCAGAATACTGAAATTCTAGAATTAGAAGGGAATTTGGAGATTATTTCCTCTAATCTTAAAACACAGTCTGGTGAGATCAAATGATTTCCCAAGGTCACAGAGAGATCCCAGGCCCCCATTCTTGTTGTTTTGCTACACAGTTAGATCAAGCTAGGCCTCACCCCAGGAAGGTCACTCAGCACCACTTAACACAGAAACATTTATAACGAATCCTGCCAATTTGCTGAAAATGACAGCAGATTCTCAATTTCTTTGCCTCCTCAGGAGTGTGTGAGCAATCACTAAGTTAGAAACTAGCCTTCTCTTTTAAAAACTGTTCAAAGCAATTTTTTAAATGAGTGAATTCTTTGCTTGTGTCCGCCTGTTACTAGAGAGGGAAAGCAAGAACAAACTGTATGAAGGAATCTGAAGGATACTGTTTTTCTTTCATATTACATAAATATATATAAATTACAAAGCAAAAAAGGAATACATGGTTCTTTCTGTAGAATAACAGAAGGAACACTTAAATACAGGCTTTATAACTGAGACTTGAGCACATGCGTAAGACAGAGCCTGCATCTGCAGGAAGGTCATTAGTGCTCTGCCAAGAGCAAAGACATTCCTTCTTTGGATCTTGGCAGACTGCCCAGATAGCTAAGCAAAGAATAGTAACCTATCTTCATACTGTAACATTGTGAAAAGTCAGCAGGTATCTCCCACCCTCCTGCTTTTCAACTGCAGTGTTGCAAAGAGCAGAAAGAAGCAAATATACAGGTCTTTCCCTTTTCATCATCAAACATTCAGGCACTAACTAGGCTTCAGTCTAGTCTTAAGATGGAATTACCTACCTGTGACAATAAGTTGCTCAAAGATACAGAAGAAGAAAACTGCTGAGGTGGAATTAGTAGCTGTTCATTAGTTGGCCACGCCTCTTCACTAAGGACTGTGCTGTGAGCACATTTATTTAGTAGCTAAAATTAATGCCTAAAATTGACTGCATTATTCTGTTATAACCATCTAACTTACTTTCTGGGAGGTTAAGCTTTATGGATAGTGATATTCACTTTCCCCCTTGTTTCTTATCCCATCTTGCTTTACACTGAATAGCATGTGATTCTATTTTTCTTAATCCTTATTTTAATTCAGTAATTTGTTGAACACTATGGAGTGCAAATTTGAGTAAAGCTGGACTGCTCTCAGTTCACAGTCAGAACTGAACTGTTGGGGTGGGGGATTCATAGTCTAGTAGAGAGTAACAGATATATAAATAGAAAATAGGCTATAAATGTGCTTAGAGGAAAATTCTGTGGTGACAGAGATCTATAATTATAGTACTTGTTACCTACTGTTCTTAATGCTTTGTATGTTAACTCACTTTTTACAACTACTTTATTTGTTAAGTAGCTGTTATCTCTATATACTGAGGGGAAATTGAATACTGAAAGGTTAAGTAACTTGCCCAGGAACATACACCTAATGAATTGTGGAGTAAGGATTCAAACCCAGAAAGTCTGGCTCTAGAGGCCCTTTCTTTCACCTCTAGAGGCCCTTTCTTCCACGACTGTGTTCTACTGCCTTTCTAGCCTTCTGGCTAAAAATAGTACCAGGTAAATAATAGAGGTCCAGTGGTGTTTAGTTTAATGAATGAAGTGAGATAACAGTTCATCAGTCAATTTGTTAGGCTCTATAATTAGAACTAGTGACATAAAATAATTTTGCTAACTAGCTAGAACTGTTGTGGTCACTAAGTTTCCAACATGCTAAATGCAAGCGTATATAAATATCTTAAACAATTTTTTAAAGCATGTTAGTTTCGCTTACAAAAAGTTACTTTATACATTTCCAACTCTTTGGTAGTAATTTTTACAAGATCCACCTATTTTTTTCAGCAAATATTAGAGCTACAGGTAGGAAATTTTTCTAGTTAGTTGGAATACAACAATAAATAAAATAGACAAAGCCCCTGTCATAAAAGGAGCTTACATTCTAAAGACGGGGAATAATTTCTTCCTCTGTCCCTTTTTCTTACCTATGCTCTTTCAAAGGAAGAGGGGAAAATGACCAAGTTAAAAAACATTTAAAGGTCACGTGATACAAAATAACCATATACAATTACTTTTAGTGGTTTTTGGAAACCGAAAGTCTGTATGAGAACAAATATATATTAAAATTGGTTTATTTGGAGAATTCTCATATTTTGTAAAGAGATATGGATGGGGAAGAGACTCAGAAGGTCAAGGAAACACTTTCTCCATAGTTTTCTCCTTTTTTCCCACTCCTGTGCTGGTCACATCTTTGAGGCAGAATTGCATAAATAGTCTGCTATGATTAGATTCATTTTGCTACAACAGTTGATACTTCTTTCCTGACATTTTTTCCTTTGACTTCTACAGGTACCAGATTGCTAAATGCTGCTAACCTTCAGAGGTTAAGATTGGAAGGTTAGAAGGACCCTTCAAAATCATAGTTTCCTTCCATCTCAGAGGCATGACTCCTCTGAAAGTGGGAATTCTAAATATAAAAAAATCAAATGCTTCTATCCCCAGTCAACTCAGTGGGCCACTTCTCTCACGTAGATAGCAGTAAAGGTGACAAAGTAGAAGTACATTTGCTCAGCATTGTCAAAGCAACGGTTCACTTTGATTGAATTTTCCATCTAGTTACCTTAAATACCCATTGTTTCCAAACATCTTTGTTTAGCTCTTTTTAATAGAAATATTTCTATATTTTTAAATCTCTGAGCTTAATTTAACTTTATTTTAATGACTCAGGGTCATCACTTTGAATATTAGTTATTTTTGTCCATGTTGAGATCTATAAAGTGACTTATCTCAGTTGTAACTAGTATGATATGCTCTTTGTACTTTTCCCCCATTTTATCTTTTAAAATTAATTTTCCCTCAGATTCAGGTTGACAGCTGTCACTACATGTTGCTGTGTTTATTATTTAATATTAAAATTTATAATCCACATATTATCATTTTCTTTCTCAAAAAATGAAGGCTTACTTTTCCTCTTCCAAGTAGTTAAATTGAACCATGATTAATAGTTTTATTAAAATTCTCAGGCTCATTGTAAATGGAAAATTTTAACCACCGTTACTTATCTTCCTGGTATAAAGGATTCAGTTGAGCAGATGAGAGTAGGAGGATTTGCATAAGAGGATTTGTAAGGTTTTAGTAGCTGCCAGGGTTTGTATCACTATATAATGCACATCAATATTGTCAGGCCTATGTGGTAAAATACCCTTAGAAAGATAGATAAGATTATGTAAGTAAATCCAGTGTAATAGAGTTAAATGACACTGCATAAAAATGCAGTCAAAGGACATAAGTTTCAGAAGTTGCTTAGTTCATTTGTGTGTGTTGTATTTACAGGGACAAGTCTGATTATTTTCTCTAAGCTACACATGGAAACTTCAAAATTTTACATTAACTTTTAAAATATGTGGTTGTCTTACCATAAGAGAAACTTCTGAATATCTTTAAATAAGTTTTCTTTTAAATAAGTTATTAATAGGTCTCTCTCATTATAGTCTGAACCAATCAGAGTCCTCGTGACTGGAGCAGCTGGTCAAATTGCATATTCACTGCTATACAGTATTGGAAATGGATCTGTCTTTGGTAAAGACCAGGTAAAGTCAAGTGTCTATAAATCTTAGTCAAACTAAGAATATTGTCAATAAAACCATGAATGTAGTTGCAGAGAAATTTTTAAATGGTGAAGGAATATGTAATCCCAATAAATGTACTAGACACAATACTATAAATAGAGGCTGGTAACTTATTTACATGTACCACTCAAGGCATTAAAAATGCTTTACAAATCCTGTATTTACTTGACTTGGTGCAGCCAGCAGATATTAATCAGTGGAGGGTATTCACTAATGACAATAATTGTTAAAGAGAGTCAAGGCAGAGAAAGTTGCTGGATCTGCACTTCCTTGTTTATAAGTGGTCTCTAGACCCAAAATAGTCAGGTAAATCTTCCCAGTTTGAAGAATACCCCCACATTCCAGCAGATCATTGTACACTAAAATCCTTTCCTAAAGTATTAATTTACCCATTCTCTTCATCCATGGATGTCAAGTTCTTCATGCCACATACTATACTTAGCTTTTCATGAACTAAAATTAGATACAGTTGTTAACAATAAGAGCAAACTGTGGCATGTCACTTTGATTTGATATCTGTTCCATGTACTCCATTAAAATTCGATAATGGTGATTTCTCTTATTGTGTCCATTAGCAAACCATTGCTGGTTATATAGCATTCCTTTTTCTAAAAGTAGCATCATGTTAGATACCCATCCTAAAATAACTGGCTAATTAATGGGAATTCATGTATACACACCAAATAAGCAAAAACTTTGTAAAAGAACTTTTTTGTGACTAAATGACATAACCTACACTGACAGATGCTATCCTTGGTATTTATTTGGCAGCCTATAATTCTTGTGTTGTTGGATATCACTCCCATGATGGGTGTCCTGGACGGTGTCCTAATGGAACTGCAAGACTGTGCTCTTCCCCTCCTGAAAGGTGAGGCTAAGAGTGGAGGAGAGAGGGAATTTGTAGTATTTTATATCTTTCAAAAAATAGATTTTAAATATTTACTGATAAGGCTCTCAATCAAAAGTTAGTTCATAAAAATAGTTTGTTTTTGGTTTTTGAACTACAGCTACTTCATAAGATGCATACCAAGAATAAACAAGGGTTATTATACTATACCAACAATAAATAAGACTGAAAAAATTACCAGCATAAAGTAAAAGACTATACTTTTATCCAATATGTTTATATATAAGTTATTTTACTTATTACGTATAATAAAACAAGGGTTATACATCTGAGATTGTCTACATTGTGTTGTGATTTAAAGTGTGTTTAAATGTTAACAGTAGCATCCTATAATGGATCCTACTTCAATCCTAAATGATGTCTTCCAGAACCATATGCTGCCCTGAGGCTAGAAATTGGTTGGTCCCTCATATATAGTCCCATCCCATCTGTCAGTCATCAGGTTGAGATATAGTATAAATTACCCTAATCATATACTGTGTAATTTTAAAAAGCCTACCAGAGTTCTATTAAGAGCCTTCGAGAATCAGTGAATTATTACATAAATGTTAAGGTAATAGTCTTAATTTTGACTGAAAGGTTCAATAAATTAGATCAAGTTGTAAACTAATTTGAATATTTTTCTTTAGCTATGCCTTCATAATCTTTTTATTTTGGTAAGGATTCAATTAATAATATTCTCCTACAAGGTTGCACAAAGCAAAATATATACACACCCAAGAATTCATGCTCAAGAGTTCATGTATGTGTTCTATAAGCATTTACTAGAAGGGGTACTGTCATATAAACCATTTGGTTGCACAGTTACCGTATGTAAGAGAGTGCATTACCCCACCCAAAGTATTCAGCTGGCTCCCTTTCCTCACTCCACTGTTTCCAAATCAATTACCTCTTGTTTTTTTACATTTTTATTCCTTTTTCTAATGATTTCCCTCTTCTCTCTCTAATAGGCCTGGTTTAGAGTCAGCTTGTCCTTGGTCAGATGTGATATGACAGGGAAGAGAAGGTTCAGCAAATAAAAATATGAAACTAGAAAGAAGATGAATTTTTTTTTCTGCAAATAGTGTTCCTATGTATACGTATGTTGGGGCTGATAGCAGCCTATCACACAAGTTCACTGATTTAAAAATTTACCAATGATAATGCTGAATCCTGGTTGTCTTAGTCCATTTGGGGTGCTTTAACAAAAATACCATAGACTGAGTGGTATAGAAACAAGCTTATTTCTCAAAATTTTGGAGGCTGGGAAGTCAGAGATCAAAGAGCCAGCAGATTAGGTGTCTGATGAGAGCCCAATTCCTGGTTCATAGACAGCTGCCTTCTCACTATGTCCTCACCTGGTGAAAGGATGAGGCAGTCTTCTGAAGCCTCTTTTTTTTTAGATTTATTTTATTGTGGGTTTTATTTTTTTGTTTTTTGTTTTGACAGACAGAGAGAAGGGGGTGGGCCCACAGCAGTCTCTGTAGTTGTACATCATCAGTTTTCGAGATGGTTTCATTCCACACAGGCAGGCTGGGGGCCTCCCGCATGGGAAACACACCCCAGTTTAGCATATGGGTTTTCACGGGGCCTGGGCCGGAACTCGATGCTCAGTCCCCGGGGCTACAAAGCAAGCATTCACCGTGCTGAGCCATCCCAGCTTCCCCAGAAGCCTCCTTTTTAAGGGCACTAATGCCACTTCATTCATGAGGGCCCTACCCTTGTGACCTAACCACTTCCCAAAGGCCCTACCTCCCAATACCATCACATTAGGGATTAAGTTTCAACATAAGAATTTTGTGAAGAACACAAAGATTCAGTCTATAGCACCGATCATGGGCTTTTTAATACTATCTACAAAGGAGATAAATGATATATGTTCATTAGGAGCAAGTGGTGTATGTTTATTGAACTAAAACTAGCATGGTGGTTGAACTCTGGACCGACCTGGGCTAGAATTACAGCTCCGCTATTTTTTGATGGCAGCTAGTGAATCTTTAAACCTCATTGTCTTCAACTGTAAAATATTAAGATTAAATTTGATAAAATAAACATTTTAAATTTGTGATTGGTATCTTAGACCTTAAAATAATTGTAACTTAAAGGTTAAGTGAATTAGTTTCTCTTTTGTGTTATCTGTGGTGGTTAGTGTGAATAACAAATGTTCCCCTGAAAGTTATATCTTGTATCACTTCTGGTTATAAAAGATAAGAGCTATAGAATTTTTGAAACTGAGGGGATACTAAGATAGCTGAAGAGGTTGAGTTCTTGCCTTACAACCATGAGAGGTCCAGAGATCGAATACCAGCCCATCCCATGCAAACCTGTATGTTGAACTGGGGCACAATGGGTAACTGCCAAGCCCCAAGGCGAAGGTTCTCAACTCCCATGCAGGAGGCCCCCAGTTCCATTTGTGCCCCACACGGCCCCACATTCACCTGTGTAGAATGAAACTGTCACAGCTGATGATGTGTAATTGTGGAGACTGCTCTGGGCCCTTCCCCCTTCTCTCTCTCTCTCTCTGGCTTGCTTGCTTGCTCGCAAACGCGCTCTCTCTCTCTCTCTCTCTCTCTCTCTCTCTCTCTCTCTCTCTCTGTTTATCTTCTCTG